>BCLK01000306.1:0-59563 GCA_001748405.1 Paraphoma sp. B47-9 | reverse complement strand
CCGAAACTGCAGAAGGAGGTGCACCAGGCCCCGAAGACCACCAGCCACGCAGCCAGTCCACCATCAGGAGCCTCAATTGAAGGCAATGCTGAGGAAGGATCGGAATCGACCTTCTCATGCGATGAGTCTGTCGGTGGATGCTGACCGATTCCTGGAGGTGTTGCTTTGTCTGATTCGGGGATGGAGCCGTGACTGGACATGCTGAAATGTGAAGCTTGTCAATTGAATTTCTTTAAATCACACAAGAGAATCTTAGCAAGAGACAGGTCGGTGAAGTTCTCATGGGAACGTAGTTCTTCAGAGGCACGTCCGAGTCCACTTGCTGGTCCGTCGGAAGTTTCCCCATGGCCGAGGAATGTCATCATAATGCAATGTTTCATCTCGGCTCGGGCAAGATTTTGTTGTACGAGACATGGACAGTAGAGCAAGATGGGGAGAACAGCCAATCAGGTGAATTTGTTGTGTCTTAGCGGATGTGGACCTCTTCGGCGCGGCGAACATTGCATCGCCGGGAGCGAGCTTCTTGGAGCACGGACCAGTATCCGATTTCCAATCCGACGCCGCACGTGCCACCAATGGATCTTGTAGATCTTGTTAAAGCGAGCGGACTTGCGCAGCCCGGCCGCTTTTGCTTGGCATATAGTCACCGACGGTGTAGTGGCTACAATGGCGCCCTTGGTTCGGAGTGTATGAGGTCTCCGAATGCCAAATACGGGCCGAATATGGACGTCTTCAAGATGTTTTGTCCGTGGATAGTCAATGAGGAGGCTTGACCGACCAGACAAAGGGAACGACTTTCCAAGTATAATACACCCTCCGTGCCACAGCAAGAACAATTCCACCACACCATCATACTTTCATTTAACAGATCAAAACCGAAACGAAGAGACCATGACCGCCACGCAGAAAGAAGAGACCTGGTCGAAGCAGGATATCGAGACGCGATTGTTCATCAATGGCAAAGTGAGGCTTCTGCAACATTGTTCTCTGGACAGGTTCCTAACAAGTGTGTAATGCACTAGTTCGTGAAAGCTACGGGGGGTGAAACTTTCCCTCTCAAATCTCCATCGACTATGACTGTTGTCGCTGAAGGTGCGTCGTTGCCTGGATGCGCTCTCAGTGTGTAATTAATGTCCGGTAGTGTCCGAAGCCAGTGTGGAAGATACCAACGCCGCTGTCGCAGCCGCGAAGGCTGCTCAGCCCAGCTGGGCTGCTCTTTCCCCCGAGGACCGCGGTGCCTATATGAAGAAGCTAGCTGCCTTGATCAGGGAGTCTCATGCCGAACTTGCTTATCTCGAAGCCATCTCGATGGGAAGACCCGTCCGTACCTATTGGGACGCTTGGGTCGCCGCGTCGAACTTTGAACACTTTGCCGAAGCAGGTTACAGTGTTCACGGGACCTCCAGCCTGAATACGCCGGGATTTGTGAATGTGTCGTTGAAGCAGCCATTCGGCGTCGTTGCTGCCATCATTCCCTGGAATCTACCGCTCTTCTTTTTCTCCTCCAAAGTCGCGCCTGCTATAGTGGCAGGCAATACGGTTGTGCTGAAGAGTAGTGAGAAAGCGCCTTTGACCGTAAGCCAACCTGACCAGATTTCCGATACCCCTTGGCGCTAACTCTGAGAGAATAGTCTGCGAAGGTGGCATCCTTGATTGAACGAGCCGGGTTTCCTCCAGGTGTAATCAACGTGCTCTCTGGACACGGACATATTTCAGGATCTTGCCTCTCATCCCACGTGGACGTGCGTGCTCTTTCGTTCACTGGATCCACCCGGACCGGCCGCATGATCCAGGTTGCAGCTGCCCAATCCAACTTGAAGAATGTTATGCTGGAGCTTGGAGGAAAATCCCCTGCAATTGTCTTTGACGATGCAAACATCGAATCGGCTGCAGCGGAAACGAAGAACAGCATTCAATGGAACAGCGGACAATCATGCATGGCAAATTCACGAATCTACGTTCAGGACACCGTTGCGGACCGTTTCATATCGCTCTTCAAATCGCACTTCGAAGCAGTCAAAATTGGCGATCCGACCGATGAAACCACGGACCATGGCCCTGTCGCCGACGAACTGCAGTATAAAGTCGTCAGCAGCTATATTGATTCGGGGAAGCAGTCAGGAAACCTTCTCTTCGGAGGCAGCAGTCCCGACGGCGCGCAAGGCTATGTGATACAGCCAACAATCTTTACCAACACTCCAGAGGATGCAAAAATCTTGAAGGAAGAAATCTTTGGTCCTGTTGTCATCATCAACACCTTCAGCACTGAAGAGGAGATTCTGAAGAAGGCCAATGACACGGAGTACGGATTGTACGCTGCAGTTTACACGAAAGATATCGACCGTGCCATGCGCTTTGCAAAGGGTCTAGAAGCAGGAACGGTAGGAATCAATTGTACGTCTCCTACAGTAGCCCATGACATGCCGTTCGGTGGGTGGAAAACTAGCGGTGTAGGCAGGGAGGGATATTACAGTAGCATCGACAACTTTCTTGAAACCAAGACGGTTTTGATGAAGGTTGCTATTTAGGTAGTAAGTCAAGTTCCCATGTTTAACTGGCGGTCTGAGCCTCAAGTGGAATTAGACCAATTGCTCCAGTTCCCGGCGCGCAGTTGATGTACTCGAATGATGCATCGCCCTCTTCAATAACGCATACCTCATGCCAAGTGCGAAAACGCCGCTCGTCTCCAAACTCCTTGTAGTGCGAAAGTGCCCCTCGATATATCTTCAAATGTGATATATGCGTTTTCGCCCAAGTCTCCAGATCCTCTAGGTTCGCGAAGAACCCAGCGCCGCATGACTCTTTCTTCTCGCGGTCGCCGATACGTATGGGGAGGTCCTCATTCCTGATATATCGAATGCCGATTGCTCCCGTTTCTTCGGGATTGTCTTGTAAATATTTCATGCCTGCTCGGAGTGTTGGTTCGAGTTTTGTTTCATACGCATCTGCCTCTTGCTGGCCGCAGTTCTCCCAAAATTGCCCTGAACGGATGTGGACGAGGTTGGCGTGATTGGTTCCAGTAAGATGCTGTCCAAGGCCTTCAGGTAGTGTTTCCGGACGTTGAATGTCGGCGGCTCGAGGGAAAAGATCGTGCGCTGAGTCCGGGATGCGGTCTCGTGCCGCTCCCCAATACGCAGACAACGTGTGCTCTACGGTGCTTGCTCCAGGGAGCCTCGCAAGACCAGGAAGATAATCAAGACCAGAGTAGTTGGTCTCAAGACGAGAGACCTCGGTCTTAAAACTCTCTTGCCACAGTCCGACTGAGGATCGACTTGGTGGAAGCTTACGATGGATAGAGGACAGGGAAAGATTTTTCAGGCTGACATCGCTCTGGATCCCATCACTCCAATAGCAGACCCAAACTGCGACGTCTTTCGCAGCAAGATCGTCATTCTGGGTGAAGGACTCAAAAGACGCAGGGCCGTTGCCGTTGGCTAGCCACGCTTGGATGGTGCTGATGGCACTCCGAACTGATTCGGTGGTTTCTTGCTCATCATCGTGTCGATGTATGCCAATATAGGTCGTATATACATGCGTGACGTGATCAGGCAGGCGAAGTGTCCATCGCGGTATTGGAACACGGTGGTTCTTGGGCTTGTGAAAGGGGTAGGTGCGAGCAGGACACGACATAGCCAGCAGCTATTCAAAGACTACCTATCTCAGATGAGGCAGTACGGCTTGAATATGCAGCGGCATGACTGGCGTTTCGAGCGTGTGTCTGATGGTGACATAGTCTTTGTAGCCGCGGTTATAATTTTAGCGCCGATTGCCGCATCCTAATGGGGATAAGCGCTGGCGGCCGATCTTCCATACTTCTTTCCAGTTCACGAAGCGTGCCAAACAATGCCAAGGCGAGGGAATGCAGAAAGTTGGGAACACGTTAACGACAAAGGTGATTGACTCAGTTGTGAACGACTGTGGGGCACAATTGGAGCATTGGGGCGAAGTCGTTGGGACAGGTCTCAAACAGGTCCAAGCTGCGGCGACGGAAGACCCCGCAAAAGCTGTAGAAGAGTAAGAGACATCTCGCGCATTTACATTGACAATACCGCAGAGCCCGAACAGTAATGCCATACCCCGTACAACCCAATGGCCTGCTGTGGTGCTCGTCTATCATCATACGAAGGTGTGCAATCTTGGTGGGGCGGCTGGCTTGGTTGCCTGGTCGGTTCGCTCTATACGAAGCATCTTTCAGCTCAGTATGCTATGTATACACTAGCGCGTAAGCGCCACTGGGATGTTAGGCTTCAGCTCTGAATCCTGCATATATAGGTGAGATGTTTAAGCTTCAGACAAATGCTCAGTCAACGCCCAAGCACTGTCCGAAGCCTGCTACATAGAGTACGGCTTCTACTAGACAGCTGCTCATGGGACTCATCTAATCTTTTCAGCACGACCTCCTCGTACATGCACCCTCATACTTACTCTAGCACTGTTTCTTAAATGCACATCGAGAAGACATCAATCAACAACAACGCGCTGAGAAGATTCGCATAAAGGGTAACGGCTATTTAACAATACTTCGCTACGGCAATTACACTCCTAAGATGTCTCCTCAACCGCCATCTTCGATTCTCCCGGCCCCTGTCGCTATTCCGCATATCGCAGCTACCACACGGGAGTCGACCTTCAACTATTACGGCCCCGTCCAGTCTTCGCTTGCTCCCGAGGCCGCAAAATACCTTGCTTCTGTCACCGATGCAGCTAAGCCAGAAATAGTATCTACGATCAATTCATTCATGCTTGCTACACATACCGACTGCATCGGCTCCGCAGAAGAGAAGGCCAGCTGCTGGCTCACAATCCGCGTCACCAAGCCCAGCAAAGAATTCGAAGTTCCGCGATGGCACCAAGATGGCCGCATGTTTCCAAACGACGCAGGGCGCGAAGACGTTGTGCACAGCAAATATGCGCTCACGTTGTTGGGTCCAAGGACGCTCATGCTTCAGTATGATGCGGATGTTCTCAGCACAGTCCAAGAGGGGGAAGCAAAGCATTTTTGGTGGCTGCAGGAGCATGATCGTGAGCCAACGGAGGATGAAGAAGACGAGGCGCATAGTGCGTTGCGGGATTGGCTGGCCGACACGCTGAAAAACGCGACGAGAGTGAAAGTTGGGCACGGGGAGGTTGTGAGATTTAGCTGGGGAAGGAAGGACAGTCCTGTGCATTCGGAGCCGGATTTGGTGACAGATAGAGTGTTTGTGACCGTTCTGTATGGTAGTGAATCTGAGTTACGGGCTATGTGCGAGTGGAGGGATGTTGAGTATGGGGAGTTTGTTTACTGAGATATCAGGACTCCTGTCGAAGTGGTTGGCGTCCATACGCGTAGGATGTTGATTTTCTCCACGGTGTATTGGTCATAGTGCAGTAGAGCCCGAGTAGCTTTGATCGTTGAAATCGCCGAGAGTATTCCTCACGCAGAGTCAGTGAGTTGCCTCGCAAGCTACGGACGGACTCGTATAAGTGCTCTAGTCTCGTCAGTTCATTGTTGCGCCATGTTGCCCCAGATTTAGTCGGAGGAATGCTCGCTTCGGACAGTCCTGGGAGCCTGTGTATAGAACTCGGGCCAATCGGCGCTTGTCAAGGTTGTATTGCAGGCACTGGGGGCGTTGATCGCGATGGCGGGCATTCCTGCAAGCTAAGATCGCTCGTTCTCAATCATCCCGAGCCACGTTGCGGAGGTGCGGGCTATGAGCCAATCAGGTGCGATCAAAGCCGGGCATTCTCGCTGCACTCCACATACGGTGGGTCTATGTGCCACCGGTTGTAGTGGCTTTATGTCAAGGAAGGGTAGTCGCTCGCACGCCTGGCCTTCTCATTTTACCTTCCACATCGTGCTCTGTACTTCAAGCTCTCAGAGTGCATATCTTCAAGACGCAAAGTCACGACCGATCATCATCTTCTAAGCATTGAGCAACATGGTGTCGGTTCCGAAGATACCCCATCTTCAGCAACATGGAACAACGAAGCAGCTCATCGTCGATGGGAAACCTTTCCTCATGCTTGGAGGAGAGCTTCAAAACTCATCAATGTCATCAGCAGAGTTTATGAGCGAGGTATGGCCGAAGATGGCTGCTACAAATGTCAACACACTTTTAGGCTGCGTTCCGTGGGAGATGATCGAGCCTGAAGAAGACAAGTTCGACTTTTCAGAGCTCGATAAAGTCGTGCTAGGCGCTCGTGAATACGGATTGCACCTTATACTACTCTGGTTCGGATCCTGGAAGAATGGTACGTTTAAAAGTGTCGCACGATAGTATATGCTGAGACAGGTCCAGGAAGATCAACGTATGTGCCATCGTGGATCAAGACGAACCCAAAACGATTCCCGCGTGCTGAAGTCCGTAAGGCTGGTGGTGTCATCGAGACCGCAGACGTTCTCTCGTTATTCCATGAGCAGAACAATGAAGCCGATGTGAAGGCTTTCAGACAGTTGTTGAGCCATGTAAAAAAGATAGATGAAGGCCACAACACTGTTGTGATGGTTCAGGTCGAGAACGAAGTTGGGCTTCTGTTCGATAGTCGGGACGGTAGTGCTGTTGCGAACGAGCAGTTTGCAAAACATGTGCCAGAAGAACTGCTCAGATTTCTGGCCGAAGACTACGATAATCTTAACGAAGATCTACGAAGTAACCTCAAAACATTTGTCGCACGATCAAAACCGCAGTCCGGGACCTGGGAAGAGGTTTTCGGCAAAGGGCCCAAGACGGATGAGCTGTTCATGGCTTACCACTATGCGCTCTACGTCAATCGCGTAGCTGCAGCAGGGAAGGAAGCGTACCCACTTCCTCTATACACCAATGTGTGGCAAAATTACGCAGGTGATGACAGCGACAACGACTTCCCAGTGGTCGTGGGTGGCGGCGGTATGCCTGGTGATTATCCCTCTGGCGGTGCCATTAGCGATGTCCTGGACATTTGGCTCAAATTCGCTCCCTCGCTCGACTTCATCGCACCCGACGTGTACTTGAACGAGTATTCCAGCTCATGCGCAAAGTACCGCCACAGGAACAACCCGCTGTTTATTCCAGAACAGCGGAGAGATGAGTATGGCGTTCGTCGGATCTGGGCTGCGTACGGCACCTTCCAAGCGCTTATGGCCAGCCCATTCGGCATTGATACACTTGAGCCCGCTGAAAATCCGTTCACAACGCACTATGGTCTCCTCAATTCAGTCTCTCAGATCGTTCTTGATGCGCAGCGCAGACCGAACTCCTCACTAGGCTTCTACTTTGACCACCTCCACGCCACATGGAAGAAAGGCGACGCCGATCCTGCGAAACCCTACGTCCAAACATTTGACTCCTGGGTTGTCACAATCTCGCGCTGTTTCGTCTTCGGCAAGCCTGGCCCTGGCAGTGGTATGGTAATACACCTCGGCGGCGCACGTTTCCTGCTCCTCGGATGGGGCTTCCAAGTCAGCGCCGTGTCGACTGACCCAGGCACTAAATTCAATGGCATATTGCGCATGGAGGAGAAGGTTGTTGCGGATCGTGAGACTGGGAAATTACGGACGTTGAGGACGTTGGGTGGGGATGAAACTCGGAGCGGGGCACATGCGATGATGCCGAATAAAGACCCTGATTATGGGGGCTTTCCAATTGCAGTGACGATTCCGGCTAGAACGGGAATTGCAGAGGTGGAATTTTATGCTTTTTAGGAGGAACAACCTGGATGGATGAAGCGTCATTGCCCTTTGGCACGGAGAAAGAACATATTGCTGTTTTGAGTGATTCTTCGTCGTGACCTACCATGGGCAACCGCTCAAGCGCTTTGTACGCTTTGGGCAGGAGGAAGAAGACTTGCACGTGGATATAAAAGCTGTGTTTAACTAGGCCTGCATTCTTAACCATGTACCGGTACCTCCGGTGCGGGTCGAGCTATGCCTTCGGAGCGGCAATGTCCTCCGAGTTTGCAGCGTCAAGAGTAAGGGTCTTGATGCCAGCTGTATTCAAGCCCGACCCATGACCTCAGTCTCCGAGCTGTGGCGAATCCGAATATGAAGTGGTTGTTATCAGGCCAAGAAGCTGGGAGTATCTCTGCAGGATGAAGTTTTCTGGGTAATGCCGCCCATGGTCCTTCTTCGGCGCTCGGCTTGAATACAGGTCCCACTTCTTTGCGCCTTTATCATGGGTGTAGACAGCTTCTCAGAGATAGTGTATATATTGCTTGGACCGGAACTTAAAGTAGCCGCAGTCCGATCAGATGAATCTAATCGTGACAACTGGTGGTGTGTTTCATAATAGAAGTCCTGTTCGATATGCTTAAAAGGCTCCATCTTAGCTATCTAACCTCTGCTTCCCTTCTTTCCGCTATTCATATATCAATCTTGCAGCGTAGTAAGTCAGAGTTGCTGCTCAACTCGTGCTCAGCCTAGATTGAACCTAGTGGGACCGTCGAAACATTATGGAATATCCACCCATCCCCCATACCGCTCAGCTCCCTATCAAGAAAGCGGCGCCTCAGATTTGTCTCACTCCTTTGCCCGATGCCCTTACCTCGCCGCCGCCCCTGGTTCCGAATTCCAAATCCGTGTACGCCTTCTGGGACAAAGGGCTTCACAATCTCTATCCAAACGTCCTTCGCAACGTGCTAGCCTGGCATCACCGTCTCTCCCATCTAGGATGGAATATTTACGTCTTTGACATAGTCCCAAACTCCCCCCTTAACATTGCGAACTTCCTGGATATTGCGGATCCAAACGTCGTACCCGATGCGTTTCGAGATGGTACCTTGTCTGGAGATTTCAAGGGACAGCATTTGTCTGATTTGATCCGATTCCCATTGCTGCTCAAGTATGGTGGCGTCTACATGGATGTAGGCATCATGTTGTTTGGTGACCTTGAAGGGCTGTGGACAAGACACATCATGAACCCCGAGTCGCCTTTCGATTTTGCGGGATTCACATATGGTAATGCTTCTACTGTCCCTCATTCCAAGGGAGCTGCCCGATATGCACGTATCAGCGCTGATACAAGATAGATCTCTCTCAAGTTGCAATACTGAGTTATCTGCTCATAAGCAATGCAAATAACCCGCTTGTAGCTCGTGCTCACCACATACTTCTCAAGGTCTGGGAAGGCAAAACTAGCACACAAGGAATGCACAAAGATCCTCTGATAAGTCACATCTCCTTTTCAAACGTGCCTTCGGAGTTTGACACGAATGGTGATAAGGCTTTCAGTTTAGAGAGCTTGTTAGATTATGCCATCCACATGCATGTCATTCGAGCTGCTCAATCCTGGGTCGATGAAGAAGACGGATGGGATGGTCCCCGGTATGTGCGAGACAACTGTTACGTGCTTAGTATGATGGAGTACTCGCATGCTCATGAGCGTCTTGCATCTTGGAACGGAGAATTGCTGCATCGGCTTTTCTTGCTGCCATTGCCCAGACATGGAGACGATGAGAGCGAAGATCAGAAGCTGGCAAGGCAGATAACGGAAGAAGTCGCAAGCAAGGCTTGGTGTTTGAAGCTTGGCCACGAAGCAGTGGGGAAGCTTTCTGCTTTTGATTCGCTCGGTGTTTGCTGGAGAGATAACCCGGGTACCGACTGTGTCAAAGGAACTTATGGGGGCTGGTTGAGATGGGCGGAATGGAATCTCGGTCAGAATAGACTGCCAGACACGGTGGATATTCCAATGTCCAAACCAAGTATGAAGGGAAGGCTTTTACCGAGAAGCTAGTTCCTGACGCAACCCTCACTAGATCTAGAAATCTATCAAAAAGTCGCTTGTTTCTTTGCTATTTATCATGCAAGACCGACTGCATTCAGAAGCAGAAGAAGGGTCTGGTCGAGATCCATGCGGCTGAACCATGCGCGAACGATGCCCTCCAGATTGTGTGTGCATGAGTTGATTCCGGTGTCTGGCAAACGGTCTGATAGAACCTATGGCCTGCTATCATATGGCGCCATGGTGTTCAGCTAGAAGATGGCGTGAAGTTGTGCACGTAGGCTAGTATGACCCGCGCACCAGGCAAATCGGCAGCCTCAACGGAAGAATCAGGACAGCAGTATCTGTCAAGGGGGAGCAGGGAGCGAGTGAGAACAGAGCCAAGATGTATGTCAGCACATGATCAACATGATATGGACAAGGCCACCCTAATTCTCGCAGGTCGACGCTGGATGCCTGGTAGGTGAGAGAGAAGGCGATCCTGGCAATCGTCATCTGCGATGACTGGCGGTTTGCTACATGGTGCATGGCTCGGATACTACATTTCATTCTGCACATCAATTGGCTGGATGGGATTGTAGGGTGTTGGAGAGAGGGATGGGAGATGAGATGCGAGCAACGCACCGTCGCTCATATTGGGCATGCCAAGTAGCTTGTTATACCGAGCTTCGTCTTTGTATCTCAATTGCGACTACTACAATACAGGCGTACTAAGTTGAGGGTATGGCGCCAATCGGTCGCCAGCAGCGCCGAGTACACGTCCCGACAACGAGTACAGCTCTGACAGATCTGATGATCCGTGCGGGGCAATGCTGACTGTCAATCCACAACACCGGACAACATTTCACCATGGGCACGCTGCGCACGGTTCGACAACCTACAGCAATGTGCGAATCCTCCTCAGGTCTAAATCCATTCATTTACTTCAGCACTTTGGCTAAATCTTTGTAGTTAGATCGACCCACGTGTTTGCTGAAAAGCGCGGTTCGGTGACGTCAGGTCTCAGAGTCTAGCTTGCGCAGTTGTTTCCTTTACGGCCAGAACACCTGCCAACTAGTTTAACATCACTATTTGGTGGTTCCTAGACTTCCCTAATCCCTTCATGATCTAGCTGGCACGCACCGGGCGCTATGGGCCTTCTACCTCGTCCTTACGGGCCGATCGGAACGCAGGCTCTCTGCGAATGACGTAGAATGGCGGCTGCACTCGGCCAATGTTGGCGATACGTCAGCCTGCAAAATTCCACGGGAACTCGAGCCAGAGCTGGTAAATATGCGATCGAGGGAAGTTGCAGAAGCCCAAGACACGGATTGGTTCTACGAACGAGCGACAGACGCACTAATTCCCACATGCACGCTGCAAGTTTTGCAATTGGCCCTAGATACCAAAAGCAGCAACAAGCAAATAGCTGCCGCGAGATGTCATAGTACACTACCTTTTTTTTAGTGCGATAAGCAGCCCTCAGATTTTCTTTCCTTGAACTGTGCAAGACCATTGCTTTTGCACGATCGTGCTCAGTCGAAGTTATCTCTACATACAACGGACACCGAAGGCTCGACGAAAGATAGTCCTGTGTGATCGGAAGCTCTTCAGATAGCCTGTAACTAACAACGTATCTGCTGTACGGTGTGTGGAACTTGCAAGCAACTTGCAATACATGCAATCCTTAAGTTAGACGATATACAGAATCATCGCGCAGGCAGACCATCCTGCGCCTCAGCATGGCTCCACACGCTATCCATTTCATTCGCCACGCAGAAGGCTATCACAATCTCCTGGAAACTGAGAATATTCCCGACCCAGACCTCACTCCGAAAGGCAAAGAACAGTGCGAACAACTTGCGACCATACTCCCATTCTTCGATCGCATCGACCTCGTTTGCGCGAGTCCAATCCGGCGCGCTCTACAGACTGCACTCATTAGCACAGAACCATACTTGCAGTCTGGGAAGCGCAAGATCCTCGCATTACCGCTCGCCCAGGAAGCCACGGACACGCCGGCAAATACTCCAAGCGACATCTCGCGGCTCCAGGACGAATTCGGCCACGTCGTTGACTTCCAACGGTGTTTGGGTCCATACAACGACTTTAACACCAAGAAAGGCCGTTGGTCATCGGAGGGACCGGCTTTGAGAGCTCGCGCATTAGAGCTGCGCAAGTTTCTACTCAGTCGCGACGAGCGCGAGATTGTGGTCGTGTCTCACGGCAATTTCTTGCACTACATTACGGGGGACATTGACGATGATGGAAAAGAGACGACGGGTTGGTGGAAGAATGCGGAATTTAGGAGTTATCGATATGTTGAGGCAGAAGGTGCAGACGCGTTGCTGGAAGAGACGGAGGAGAGCGTGAGAATGCGTGGAGCAAGTGGACCAGGGGAGGTGATAGGATCTGCAACGACCGTGGATGGTAGGGCTTGATGTGACATATATGGGACGGGTACGCGTGTTGAGAGGCTACAAGTTTTTTTCGCCAATGCAGTAATTTTCTCGAAGATACTACCATACTCTTGTACTCCCGATAATACACGCGTGGACGCCTTGCGCAAGTGTACGCCTGGTAAAGTGCCGTTGGATGCTCAAGACTTTCTAGGTCATCATACAAGACTATCAAAATGGCTTCGAAAGCCCTGTCGTACATCCAAACTGCACTCGAGTCAAGCGACAAGCGTGGTGTACATACAAATCCGTCGTACTGGCATGGTGGAATTGTGTTGCGTGTCCCAGGCCACGGACCAATTACCGGGCCGGATCCCGATAATTGCACCTCTGAGAGGTCTCGGTAATGATCGCCATACGCGCTATATTTGTTCAACATTCGTCTCTTCAGAGATCCCACGATTATCGCTATCGCTTCACTCCAAATGGCAGGTCTCAACCACATCGACGAAAATCGACTTCCCACTGGATTGACCGTGGACGCACATTTCAACGTCCAAGCCAGAATTTCAGGACAAAGCGAGGAGACTGAGTGGACCTCGATAACAGCAGTTACCACGAATGCTGCCTGCGCCAATATCACGCGAAATGAATTCAATACGCATGCAATTGCTGTTGCGGCTCTGAGCTTACCGCCGAGTGGTAGTCTCGAGTTCAGGATTCGCTACAATCACACTGAAGTAAAAGCTGCTGCCATTCGACCGGCTTCGCTTGGTATTCAGACTGCCATTCAGGATGGATGTGTCCATTTCACGCTCGACCGCGCCGTTGATGTGATGCTCGAGATAAACGACGACAAATGGCAAGCACTACATCTACTTGTGAACGAGGTGAAATCCGAAGAGCCAATGAAAGATGGTGACGGCTTGTGGTATTTCGGCTGCGGTGTCAACAATGGCCGGGCATATGAGCAAGTGCATGATGGCCAGCTGGTTGTTCCTTCAAACACAACAGTATACTTGGCGAAGGGCGCGTTCCTCACTGCGCAAGTCATCTTTACCAACGTCGAGAACTCTAGCATCCAAGGCCCAGGATATATCTTCAGACCAGGCGATGCATACGTGGCGTCGGCATCTCGGCGACCCAGAGAACTTGACGGCGGAGCGATTCTTATCGAGCGATCGAAGAATATCCTCGTACAAGGAGTAACGTCCCTTCGGTCCTTTGGCTTCAGCCTGCCTGTTGTGGAAGGTCAGAACGTACACATCAGTCGCTTCCGCTCATTCTCCGGATATGGTAATGGCGATGGAATTGACCTCTTCTGCTGTCGCGATGTCCTTATCGAGAGTTGTTTCCTGCGCAATTCAGACGACACCATTGCCATATACGGGCATCGTTGGGACTATTATGGCGACACACTCAATATTCAGGTCCGAAACTGCACGCTCTTGCCGGACATTGCGCATCCCATCCAAATCGGCACCCACGGCAATCCTAACAAGCCTGAGACATTCAGTAACATCCGCATAAGCGGCATCGATATCCTTGACCATCGCGAACACCAAATGTGGTACCAAGGATGCATCTCAATCAACGCGGCTGATGAGAATCTCATCCAGGATGTTCTTGTCGAGGACATTCGGGTCGAGAAGATTACCAAAGGCCAACTTTTCAACATTCGCGTCATGGAGAATGCCATGTGGACGACAGCGCCAGGGCGTGGTGTGAAAGACGTGATACTTCGAAACATCGAGCTTGACACGGACAGGTCGGAAGTTGTGAACCCATCGCAAATAGCGGGCTACGATCGTAGCCGAAAGGTGGCAAACATTACAATTGAGAATCTGAAGATTGGTGGAAATTATGTCCATGAAAAAATGGACAAACCGAGGTGGTACATGGTGTCGGACTTTGTTCCCCTGTTCGCGAACGAGCATGTGGAGAATCTCGTTTTCAAGCTGACCGATGCGCATACCCAGTGAGGGTCCGCCGCATCGACGATGCTGAACTTGTACATGGTTTGACGAGTTACTAGGGGTTAGGTGCAATGAATCCCATGATAGACGTATTGAATGTCCCTGCTAGTAATGTCATGTGCGATGGGGAAGGTCCTTCGGGCCATCTCCGCGACTTCTTCCGGACCCCGCCCCCTGACCAGAATGAGTTAGATCGGCAGTATACCACCTTCCCCACACCTGCACTCCGCAACGGCAGCTTGATCCTATCAGATCGAGCCTGCGCGTGTTTGTTACGCACATGCTCATGTTTCGATTCACCTCCATCGATGGACGACCATGGCGTTTTGGATTTCGATGGCTCTGACCACGATGAGCGCGACCATGCCGGCAATGGCGCGAAGCGAGATGGAGGCGCTGGACCGGCATGCCAGCCGTGTCGGAAAAAGAAGGCGAAATGCTCACGCGAGGTGCCATGCTCGCAGTGCATCAAAAACGGGTTGAACTGTTTGTACGACAAAGAGAAAGGAAAACCTGGGATGAAGGCCGGCGCCATTGATCGCATCCACCGCCGGCTGGACGCGCTTGAAAACATGTTTCTCGGACAGGGTGTGCTTTGGCAGCAGCTCTGGAATCAAGTCCACACTAGTGGTAATGGTACTTCGCCGACAATGACAGGAAATCTGCACGACCACACAAATCAACTGAAAGAGCGACTGGACACCCTTGGACGCAAGCGCTGCAGCGACGACGATGGTGCTGTACGCTCACCAGACGCAAGCAAGCGCATTAGGACTAGCAGCAACACAGTACCTCCTTCTCAAGGTGAACTTCTCGGCCAGGACTTCCTACCTTCTGATCTAATTGATACCTTGGTCGAACTGTACTTTGACAACATCCATCCCTGGATACCGGTGCTCCACGTTCGCCAATTCCGACGAAGTCTACACATCCATGGGGAGAGGCACAAGATCAGCAGCATCTTACACGCCATTACATCAGTCTGTGTCCGCTTTTCGGACGACCCTCGGCTAGGGGATGCAGAGAGCCGCTCAAAGCTGGCTGAGTCGTGTCGCCAAGCAGTCATCCTACAGAGCATGGAGTCGTTCTCGGTGGAAGGTCTCCAAGCTCTCATCATATGCGCGTTCGACACAATAGGGAGCGGCCGTGGGCCGTCTGCCTGGTCAATCGTTGGAAGCATGGCCCGGACTGTGGAACAGCTTCAGTTGAGTACAGAGGACGAGGATAGCAACAACCAACGGAAGGGCTCTCATGCTTTAGTCAAGCGCATGGCGTTCTTACCACCCTGCAGGGACTGGAGAGAAGCTGAGGACCGCCGCCGCGTTTTCTGGACAGTTTTTCTCATGGATAGGTTTTGCAGTATTGCAACTGGGTGGAACGTGTGCCTTACTAGCGCAGACGTGAAGAGGCGTTTGCCATGCGAAGGGGCATTGTGGGAAGAGGGCAAACCTCTTGACACGCCGACACCGTTCTTTGGCGTCTCGGATCCGCCCGGGGATGCTGCGAACATGTTACCAAGCGCCCGGCCAGAGACCGCTGACCAAGCCTCCCTTGGTGGTTTCGCATACTGTATCGAAGCCACCGAAAGTCTTAGTCTTGTCACGTCCTTCTTCCTCCAACAAGAGGTGGACGTGGCCAAGTCCCACGATGTGCAGATGTGGTTGATGAGATTCAAGCAACTGGACCTCCGCTTGATACAGTGAGTCTGGCGAGCCTCCTCGTATGTAATTGGAAGCTGATCTTTCTAGATGGAAAATATTTCTGCCGGAACGATGGCGAGAAGCATGTGCACTGAACGCCGACGGAAATATGGACCCCAACCTTACACTGGCGCACATAACCCACAACACGGCTGTGGTGCTCCTGCATCAGGGCATCGCGTATCCGTCGCAAGACTGGCAGTCCTTGCCAATCAGGCTTCCGTCCGGCTCGAGCGCTGAGACGTGCATGGCAGCTAGTGTTGAGGTTTCCATCATTGCGGCGGAATTCCTGCGCAATATGCAGTGTTTGACAAACCCACAATTCGCCTTTTGTCTCTTCATCTGCGGCCGTATGCTGCTAGCACATGCGTTCTATTATGACATTTCGTTGCCGAACGAGTTTGAGAGCTTGATTCATAGTCTTCAAGTCATGGCCGGCCGATGGAATGGAGATCACTCAACGACCAGGAGTAATCTCGCTTCCAAGTTCGCGGCACGACTCAATCACGCCCGTCAGGCGGGGCTTCAGACGCTAGATATACGGCAAGCAGCTTATTCAGACAACCCAGCTGGTCTTGTAGACGAAGCCACGAATGTTGCCGGCATCCACAATGGCGCAGGCCCCGTCGGACAACCGCTAGGTACCTTTGGAGAGATCTTACCTGTAGCGGCAGACCAAGGTGAAACGCCAGATAGTATCACGTTGGCTTTCCCGCCCCTGCCTCTGGCATTCCAAGCTCAGCCGTCAAGTAGGAACCACACAGCCATGCCTTCGCCGAGTCTGGATCGGATGAACCACGCAGCATTCACAACATCAAAGTACAGCAACCTAAATGGCACCATGGCCTTGCCTCCGGGAATGTCCGTCGATGGTCATGTTCCGCTAGAGGATCTGACCTCATTCCTCGACTATTCCTTCCTCCCTGACCAGCGAGTAAGCGCATTCTCTCACTCGATGGACTGAGTAGTGTTGGTTTTGTATTCTCGCTTCTATGTCTATCTCATCATGCCAAAACCTGAGCGCCGATACCCATGTCTAGCAGCTTATTTCCGACCAAAAGGAAATAATAATCAGCATACACAAGCCCATGATCAGCCCATCTCCTTGGCGCGAACTCGAAATTATTGATGGTCGCACCATTCACAATCGTATCCCCAAGCCCCATCTCAATGTGCTGCACGGCTTCTTGCATGCGGCCGTGTTCGACTGTCTCCACTTGAGTCTCTCTTTCTAGCAGTGACGCTGGAGGATTGAGATGATTGATACACACTGCCTGGGTGATTCTCAGTGCCTCTGCCAGGTACCGCGAAGGTCGTCCAAGACTAGTGAGCGCTTTATGTATCAGGAGCATGCCGTACGCTGCAATCATCGCTGCGCTGGAGTCCGATGGCTGATCTGGACCAGCGTTGTCGCGAGCATCAAAATCCCAAGGCACCACACCAGATTCGTCCAAACGAGCGATGAAGAAGTCTGCGGCGTGCTGACTTGTTCTCAAAAATTCTTCGTCCAGCGTCCAGTGGTACGTTTCAGCAAACCCGGCTATCGCCCATGCTTGGCCACGCGCCCAACATGAAGTGTGCGAAAATCCCTGGTTCGTCAAGCGATGCTTGATGTCGCCGTTATCTGGATCAAGGACTATCAGATGGGTGGTCGAGCCGTCTGGCCGTATATGTGTACGAGCGGTTGTACGAGCGTGTTGTACTGCGGCGGAGAACATCTCGGCATTTCCAGTCTTTGAAGCTGCGTAGAATAGCAGGTCGAGATTCATCATGTTATCCTGTTGTTACGTGAGTCATTAGCTCAGGGGGCTGGGCAATTTGTTACTCACGATAATAACCATGAAGTCAGTTTTCATGTCCTGGAAGTTGTATTTCTTCGTCACGCATTTATCCCACGACCGAATGCATCCCAACTTACTGCTATACCGCGAGTACAGAGTGTTGGCTGCGGTCTTGATCGTTTCCAACGCGCGAAGATCGTGGTTTTGTTCGTAAGCGACCTTTGCCCATGGCATGATCATGAATCCAAGGTCGTGCGTCGAGTTGAGGAGCGCATTCTGGTGTAGGTTTTCTGTCCAATATGCACAGGCGTGTCTTTGCAACCGTTAGAAAAGCTGGAAACAGCTCGCGAACACTTACTCCAAGTTAAGAAGATGCGGTACACTGCTAGGAGAGTTTCCCCGGCTACCAACATGTCCATACTTCCTCCGCCGCTCTAGAAGCAGATGCAAGCTCCCAGGAAAGAACCCAGAGGTCCAAAAATCAAGCTCTCGGTAGATATACTCGACCCCACCTGGCTTGGTGTATTCTGGGAACAAAGTGGGTGGGGATGGTCGTCGCAGTCCCTTTGCCGCAATGCCCCAGATCTTTACTTCGGCGGAAGGCGCATAGAGGTTGAATAGTTCCTTCTTGAAATCGTGAACATGGCTTTGGCGAGCTGTAGGGATGTCGCTGTGTCCATTCAACGTTTCCAGCGCCGATTCTTTTCGAGAAACGTTCGTAGCATTTTCTCTCGATCGAAGTCGCTTTCTAGCGTGCGAGGCGTTGGTTTCCGTGATTGTAGTTGCTGCCATGGCTCTCCGCGTGATTTTTGACAAGGATGCTATCGTAGTCAAGTCAAAATATCTGGTTAAAAGAGCAAGAACTATCTGTATGTTATGAATGGTGGATTATCTTCCCGACTGTTCTATGTTTGCCTTCGGTATCACGACCGCAATTGTTCCAGCTCCGTGGTAGAGCTGCGTCGCGGTTACCGGAGAAGGTCACGGACCGAACGCCGGTCTGCCGCACTGCTCACCAAAACGCCACCACGGGCTTAGAGGAGAACAGCTCATTGAAAGTTAGAAATGACTTACTGTTTCGGTAGTCGATATTCCGCTCGTTGCTGTCGCTGAGGAAATCTTGATAGGGAAGATTGGCCTGGACATGTCCCGGGATCCGAGCCTTAGGAGTTTTTTCTGTTAAGCTTGGAAGGATGGTTTTGGATGCTAGAAGCAAAAAAGGGGACCTTATCAATGGATTTGGACGACAGCCCGTTGTTACGATGGCTGTTTATAACCAAAAAGTCCACGTTCTATGCCCCTCGACGTGGCTGAGATGTAGGCATAAAATCTACTTTGCACCATGAGCCCATGACCATAGCATCTTTAAGAGTCATTCTTATGTATCTGTTACTTGGTGTTTGTTGTCGTGGCATAGGACATATACTCCAATTCGTGAGCATCGACGTGCACGATTAGGCCCTATACTGTTTCATTGTATAGCATGTAGGGATAATTGTACATCATACGAACACACAATCACAACTCATCCCTGCGCTTTGAGTTGCCCCGCACCGTGTGTGTTCAACTTTCCTATTCGGGAAGTTCTCGAAAGAGCGTTGATGTGTTGCAAGCACGCTAGCATGAGCATTCACTTCTACGTACAACTACCCCGCAGGAAAAATCGCGAAACTGCCTAAGTAAGCAAGTATGAAGAGATCCATCGAAAGGTTACGAATACGCTCGGACGAGTTTTCACTTCGCCAACAGATGTCCAAGGTGTGTGTGCTGCATATAGTAGTGAAAGCGCGCAAATACGACGCGCTTTATGGCTCAGGCAACCACGATTGCTTTGAGCGCATACACACGTATATGAGACAATTTGGATGAATGCAATCCGAAGTGACTTCATAGGAGAAGTAGGTAGAATATGTTCGGTCGTGTAGATTTCATACCCAGGAATTGCCCTCGAAAGCAACTATATTACACCTAGCAAGGGCGACTTATCACCTCCCGTATGAACTGACTTCCGACCGACTAAGAACCCGCGTAGCGAAAACCTTAGACCGAGGCCTCCAACGAGACGAAACTGTATATCTGGAGATCGCTCCGAAAGGTATGTCTCAGCGACACAACATGCACACCCATCCACAATCCCACCACGAGTCCTTATAAGACTGCAGATCATCCATCAACGACGTACATTTAGTAAACGTAACGGAAGTTGGGGTTTTCCGTATCTGTCAAGTCCTGAAAAGCAAGCTCATGCGTGATCTCGCTCACGATAGCATTCTTGCGACGATTCCTCGCCATCAAGACAAAGCGCGTTAGTGCTACCAGGCCCATGTACACCCCGTAGATGACAATGTGAACCAAGAAGCCTGGTAGGTACCTTGGCGCATCTTTGGTCTGGAAGATCTGCGGAGCGATAAGGTTGCCAACAGACCAGCCAACAAACACCATGGTCATCACCATGCCCTTCTTGGTCTGGCCGGCAATGTTGCGAGTAATCAAAGAGATGATCATGTTTCCCTGAGCACAGAAGAATTGAGTGCAGTAGAAGGCGATGAGCATGCCACCAGAGTTTCCGGGGTTTGGCTTTACGATGAGGATAACGATAGTACCGGCAATAGCGGGTAGAGTCCAAAGCTGTCACAATTAGTTGAATTGCGGGCCGATGCGGAAAGCATGACTTACGAGCATCATGAGGCAACTTTGACCCGACTTCTGACAAGCTTGAGCGGACCCAATCATTACGATTATGAGCCAAGCGCCTTGAGCAATATTGAGGAGCTGAGTTTGGAGGAGCGAAAATCCAAACTGGCGAATAATGAGATTGGAGAAAACACCAAGACCGCCGATGATCAGATTCGCCACCGTGATGAGCGCGACGCAGCACCACACGAACGGATCGGTGAAAGCTTCCTTGACCTGGTACATTTTGTATTTCTTGTTCTTTATTCCGGTCTCGTTGTGACGGACTCGCTCGATGAATAGGCGCTTCTCATCCTCGCTGTAGCATTTTGCCGTCATCGGGCTGTCGGGCAGGAAATAGCCGATGACAAAGGACCAAACACATGTTGCAAGACCGAGAACCAGAAATAGGAGCTGCCAGTTCTTGATGGGCCCGTCGGTGAAGTGAGATACACCAAAGGCGAGTAGGCCACCAACCTATGCTTGTCAACCACCTGTTTGAGCGCGCATGTTAAGATGCTCACCATGAGTTGCACGCCAGACATGCAGTACCAAAGAGAATTGAGAAGTGATTGTTCCTCGCGGGTGTACCACATCGAAGTCCTTGGTCATGGTCAGTATAGTCCCGAATTAGAGGGGCAGATCTACTCACAGCAGCATCATGGCTGGCTGAACACAGCTCTCGAAGAAACCCAGGAGGAAGCGCACCGTCATCAGTGATGCGAAGTTGGTCGAAGCAGCGGAGCAAGCGACAACAGCGCCCCAGATGAAGACATTCACGGAAAGCATCTTGGCAAGTGGCAGCTTCTGGAGGAGGAAGTTTTGTGGCCATTCACCGGCGAGAATGCCGATGTACAGGATGGTCCCAAGCCACTGATACTGGGAGGATGTCAGGTACTGCATTTTGAAAACTTCGACGGGAGACAGACCTCTTGTCCCTTGAGGTGAGCATCTTTTTGGATGCCCATGATGGAGGCAAAATTGAGAGTGCCCTTGTCGAGAGACTGGCAAAAGTACGTGACCAGCTGGATCGCCAGTATGCGACGGTTGAGCTTCCAAAAGAGGCGCTTGTTTGTGGCCGCATCGATTTCGATAGGAGGGCCTGTGGTATACCGCATTGTATCTTCATCGACAGCCTCTGAGTGGAGCGCCGATTGCTTGGAGGCCATGTCGTTCGTCTCGTGGTGGTTGACCACGCTGACACCTGCTTCGAGCTCTTTGGAGGACATAATCAGTCTTGCGCTCTGGGAAAATGATCAAGAATAGATGGTCGGTGTTTTGGTTTCAGACGAAGGGGTTGCAGCTGTATTTGAAAGGCGTAGTGAGGTGCCTCCGCTTCTCGCTGCACGCTCGTTCACATCCATGGATCATGGGCGTCGATCCAATCTGCCGCCAATGCTCCGACGAAGATGCAGACACAAAGTTCTGGAGCTCCGCAAGGGGATGCATATCCGATGTGGCGCGACCACAAATTGGTGGGGTGAACCAGTTTGTTTGGGTTGAGGTTTGGCTGCGGAATTCGGGGCATCTTCCGGACCGTCGCCCGCCCCATCACTTCCCAGGCGGTCGCGGGGCACTTTCCTTCCTCTCGCACGCGCCCGCCGCCCGATGAAGATCACCTTCCGCTTGCGATATGATCCGATTCTGCTGTTCTCTACCGTCGCTCGTGATGCGGAGAGACTGGGGAAAATGCGGGGAGCAGCAGCGACCGCCAGGGGTAGCGGGCAAAACGAAGACTACGCGGTAGCCTTACGGCCACGAAATCGCCGCGATGGCGGATACATAAAAGGAGGATGTGAATCCGCCAGAACCGTTCTCTAGCAGCGGCAAATCATCTTCAAGATTATCGAGCCATGCATTTCACGATCCTCACCACTGTGACTGCCCTGGCCGCGGTTGCCAGCGCGATTCCTCGCCAGCAGCACTTTGAAGTAAAGAAATTCGCCCATCCAGGAGCACTTCATAGTTCGGACGACATCAAACGTATCAAGGCACGCGTCGCGGCAAAAGACGAACCATGGTTTGTCGACTTTGTGATGCAAAAACTTCAGCCCTTTGCTAACCATGATTTTGCAGGTCTAAAGCTTTTGATCATCTTTCCACCCGCCCGCTTGTGCAGACTACCTGGAAGTCGAGCCCTAAAGAAATACTCGTACGGTCCGCAACTGGTAGTGCTGGCAATATCTCGAACAACTATCCTTCGGCGTACCGCGATGCCCATTCATCATACGGCCTCGCTTTGCGTTGGTTGGTTACCGGCAACACTAGCTTTGCTGATGCCGCCATCAAAACTTTGGATGGTTGGGGCAGCACATTAAAGTCAATTGATGGCAACGAAGATAGATACCTAGCTGCCGGCCTGTACGGATACCAGTTCGCCAACGCCGCCGAGCTTCTGCGCGACTACCAAGGCTGGCCGAAGAAAAATCAGACTGCGTTTGGCAAGATGCTGAGCGATGTATTTGCTCCTCAGAACTACTACTTCCTCACCACGCACAACAACAAGCCTGACTTTTACTACGCAAACTGGGATCTGTGCAACATTGCCTCCATGATGGCAATCGGAATCTTCACGGACAATTCGACCATGTACAACTGGGCGGTGGAGACTTTCCTGAACGGCCTTCCTGATAGCAGCATCGTCATCAACGGCGCTCTCCCGTACTTTTCGATTGCAAATTTCACGGAGGCTGGAAGTGGCAAGACTTTGATGCAAGGCCAAGAGGCAGGCAGAGACCAAGGCCACGCAACGCTGTGTTTTGCACTTCTGGGCGTTATTGGTCAGCAGGGCTACAACCAAGGAGTCGATTTGTATGGAGCGTATGGCAACCAGATTCTCAACGGGTGAGTTTTGACTTATCCAAGCATTGAGACCTCGAATACTGACAGCCGCTATAGTGCCGAGTATGCGGGCAAATTCAACTCTGGCAATAATACTGTTCCATACACACCGTACCGCAGCTGGGAAGGAGTTCTTCCTGTTGTTGCTGAGAAGCAACGCTTTAGCATTCGACCAGGATTTGAAGCCATCTATGCACACTACAATGACGTTCGAGGCATGAATGCTTCCTGGACCAAGGCGTACCGCAACTTTGTGAATAAGAACCTGACGGCCAACATTGAAGGTGGCGGTGGTGATTATGGCCCAAACTCGGGTGGCTTCGACGCATTTGGTCACGGGACTCTGCTTTACAGGATTAAAGGACAGTAAGTTCCCATCAGGGGATGGTCATCTAGCCCTGCTCCCTCATCTGGTCATCTGGCTTTGCTTGGCGATCATGGACGTAGCAGATTAGGCCTCGCCAAGAATTGTTCTAAAGTAGACCGACATAAATACATATCTTGAGCCCGGAGCATTATAGTACTTCCAGTTAGCGCATATTTATAGTTGCGATAGCAGTGATGCGATGTTGGTCTGCACGAAGCATTCGTTTTTGAGCGATCTCGACCTTGCTCGCTCTCGAGCGTGTTGTTCTATGTGAGCTGGCTTGATGCGCTTCATAAAAATCTGGATTGATGGAAGAAATAACGAGCATGATTTTTAATGTCATACCGTCGGTGATTTATAGCCTCGGTGGCCTCAATTTGTACCAAGAAGGCCCGAGCTCGAAGTGTTTGTGGTTGGCGGGCACTTGGTGTTTCATCCCGGGACCGCGTTGTCGGGCGCCTCGGGGCATCAACTCGCGAATATTCTCCTACCTCCGACGACCATCAATCTGCAGTGCAATGCGCGCCTATTCGCTCGTTGTTACAATAATCTGGCTATCTTGTCTTATTACCCACAATGCGCTCGTGATCGTAGGCTCTTTTCGAAGTCTTTCACGAGGCCATTTCGTCGCGTTGGGTTGTGCGCGACGGGCCTGATGTGCACTCTCGCGTCAACAACCACATGAGCGCATCCACGTGCGCGATGCCCTACATCTCTTGGATCTGCATGTTCTTCAAATGGAAGATCCGGCACCGCCGCCTGGGCTGTTGCCTGTAAAGGTACCCCGTCCGCCCGGTCGCTGCCAATTCCACGAGCTCGCGGAGCAACTTTGAATTCGACCAAAGTCTCGGGATATACCTAGGTAAAACATGGCAGGTCAGCAAAGTATACTGAGTCCTGGGAGAGAACAATTTTTCTATTTCTCATTGGAGCAAATTGCTCGCTGCGGACAGAAGGATCGCACTGCAGAAGGATTGCATTTTGAGTCCAGGTGATGTGTCCTTGGTCTTCGCAGTCACACTTTCTTACTCTTGCGCCGCAGTGTGCAATATGGTTGTGCTTTGTGATTGCCCATTTACAGCATGTGCAGCAACGTCTAAGCCAAAAATCACCGAGCCCGCAACTTTGTGCAGCACCTCGCTATATGCGATACGCCGGGCACCTTCGCCTTCTTGGATTTTCTTCTGGACTTTCTATAATCCCCCACTAAAAGTGATGAAGGACGCTGCAGAGCGTTGAACACCTGGTGATGGCCTCATTTCGGATGCTTGGTAGGTCCTTCTCGGCGCCGAAGACGATTCATGCGAACATCATGTCGCAAACCAACCGGCCATCCCGGACAAACACAGGAGCCCTATAGAAACATCGGCGGGGTATATAGAGGACGATCTGCGGAGTACTCAACTCACCAGCGCTCCTTCGTCGACGCATCCATTCCTTCCTTGACTTACCGGCCATCATGCGCTCTTTCTCTACTTTCTCGCCGGGTGCGGCTCTCCAGGCTGTGTCGCACTCCCTTCTCTTCAGTGCACTTCTCTCGGGCGCAGCAGCGCAGGACGACTCCACGAGACTTCGGGACTGCTTGACCAGTGCGAATGTCTTGCGCACCTTTTCTGATGCTGCCAACTGGCAAACCGTCACGTCCCCGTGGTCTCTTCGTTTCAATCCGGAGCCCGCTGCGGTCGTGATTCCACGTACCAGAGGCGACATCGCGGCTGCGCTGGCATGCGCTGTTGACGCGGGTGTCAAGGTCTCTCCGCTCAATGGAGGGCACTCTTATGGAGCGTACGGTCTTGGCGGAGTTGATGGAGCACTAGTGCTGAATATGGAGCGTTTCACCGACACGACGTTCGATGCAGCGACAGGACTGTTCACGTGAGTTTTGACTGCAGGATGTGCGTCTACAACTTTGTGCTGACAATTCCAGCTACGGTGCTGGAAGTCGTGTGGGACCGGCCGCAACTTGGCTATGGGAGAATCATGGCCGGCATTTCCCTCACGTCCGCGCCAACTGGGTCGGTCTTGCTGGGTCAACCATCGGAGGCGGGTTTGGAACTACGAGCCGCTTCCTGGGAACGCCGATGGACAATCTCGACAGCGTTGAGGTGATGCTGTACGACGGAAAGATTGTCAAAGCTTCTCGCACGGTCAATCCCGATCTTTTCTTCGTGGTGCAAGGCGCAGGCTCATCGTACGGCATCCTCTTGTCGCTTACCACCCGAACCTGGAAGCCACAATTCGATACTGTTACCAATTTCACCATCTCCCTGGGAAATGTTGATCTCGACACTGGAGCCCAGGCCCTCATCGACATCCAGGAGTGGGCCATGACAGAGGCGCCCGACACTTTCGCCCTGCGGTGGCAGCTGGCAGGAGAGTGGAACGGCAGTGGCTACTTTTATGGTAACCCCGCCGAGTTTGATGCCATTTTTGCTTCGCTGGTTGAGCGCCTCCCAAACACTACAACGACCAGGAAGACTACCACGGACTTCTGGTCAATGGAGAACTTTGCCGTGCCTCTGCTGAATGGCACCACGGACGCATTCCCAGCGCGAAGCATGTACCTCCAGGCTCTTGTCCTTCGCTCCGACAAACCGTTCACTTTTGCATCAGCCAAGGCGTTGTACCAGCATACAACCCTGGCTTTCAACCGAACCGACCTGACTGAGTTTGGCTTCTTGGATCTCTGGGGTGGCGTCTCTCGAAATGTGAAGGATAATGCGCAAGCCATGGCCTACGCCAATAACCAGTGGCTCATCCGTTGGGAAGGACGTCTTGCGAACGGATTGACACAATGGCCGGCTGATGCGACTGAGTATATGCAAGCGGGTTTCCGGCCGTTCCAGGAGCAATTGAAGAAGGAAGGTATCCCACTGCGCGGGTTCGTCAACTATCGCGACACGGAGCTGACGAAGGAGCAATGGAGTGTGAGGTTGTACGGCAACAACTTTGAGAAGATGAAGCGCATCAAGACCAAGTATGATCCACGAGGTGTGTTCACGACGCACCCGCAGAGCATTCCGTCTTCGTAAGCAGTGCTGCAACTTGAGAAAAAGGTAGCCGAAAAGAACGATCGGGCCGTTTTATCATACTTAGCTCTACTCCTTTTTGATCAAGTTCATCGCTTCCTCCAAATCTTCCGCAATGTCATGATCCCAGATCCAGCTCATTCTTTTTGTTGCATTCGCTTCGACCTTTTCCAGATCATCACCTGCGATCTCATCTTCAAAATCCCATAACATTCCTGCTTCCCTGCTGGTTTTGACAAGCTTTTGGCTGCGTGGTCTTCGCACTGCATCATATGCTTCGAATGCCTTTTGGATCTCGGATTTCGTGGAAGATTGGGCAAGCAGTTGGCTGAGGATGTACACATCTTCAATGCACATGCCTGCGCCAGCGCCTTGGTGCGGTGTTGAGGCATGTGCAGCGTCGCCGACGAGACATATTGACGGCTCAGTGTTGAAGTAAGTTTGTGCTGGTGGATGATTGAACAGCGCCCAAATGTCTGGCTTCTGGAGATTTTGCATGATGCTGACTACCGTGGGACCCCATTCTTTGAAGTCTTCGAGCATGTCTTCGCGAGAAGTTTGGACGACCCATTGAGCACTATCCCATGTCGGTCGCGAAGAGAAAGCCACAACTTGAATCAGTCAGCGAGGGTTAGGTGTTGGAAGCACAGCGGTGGTACCATTGAAGATTGTCCCATTCGCAATTGGGAACGTCAGCAAGTGGCCATGATAACCTACGAACATCTGGCACTCTTGTGGATTCATATCACCCACTATTTCTCTCGCTTTAGCCATGGGGATCAACCCGCGATATGCATATTTTCCGGAAAAGACTGCGGCAGTTGCGTCCGACTCGCCGAGGACGATGGCACGAGTACGAGACTTGATGCCATCGCAGCCCAGAACAGCAGTGTGTTGAGCTGTCGTGCCATCTTCGAAGTGCAGCACTGCATCGCCTGTGGACATCAATTCCAAATTCTCCAAACCTTGGTGGCGAGATTGAAGCACAAACCTGACCCATCCTCTACCTTTGTCACATTTATCAACTTCTTCCGGAATTGTGCCACTCCCTTTGGAATCAATTTGACCAGCTCGTCTAAAAAGTGCGCGCGATGTACACCTCCCCTAGGTCCTCTTCGCGCCGGTATGACAAACAATTCCTCGTCCAGCTTTACCTCTCTTCCCTGCTTCTTCAAAACAACCCCATCGCTGCCGCCAAGAACTTTTCGCTGATCTCCGACTCTTACATCAAACCACTTCGGCGGGTCACATTCTATGTTACCTCTCGTGCACTTCTCAAACGCATCTTTAATCCGCGAATCAATGAGCTCCATTGTGCGCACCATGACGGGCTCAAAACCCACCCCTGCGCCGATTTCGCCGAAGGCAGACGCAGATTCGTAGAGTGTTACGGATATGTGCGGGCAGTGCTTGAGGAGCGCGATGGTGAGTGTGACGCCGGCAATGCCGCCGCCAACAATGGCAAGAGAGAGGGGTGAGGACGGCATAGTTGAAGAACCAAGTGGTTTCAGAGAGAACGGCACCTTGAAGAAGGTTGTAATAATCGGTGAAAAGAGAGTAGCTTACACAAGTGCCGTGATGTGCATAATCGGTGCCGCGAAATACCCGTCTCACGCGCTAGCCCGAGGTAATAGGTGGGCATGTTCCGCGGAAGCTTCGGCGATCGCGGTATAGAGTCTGGACTATCCGTCCCACTCACTGAGCCAGGGTCGAATGCTTAGTGTGTGGCACAGCTACCTGGATCGTCATGGATGTAGAGCAGTGCATGTACCCCTGCGGGTCGTTGCAGGTCACGTGTGCAGAAAGTGGGGCAACTTCACCCGGATGTGTGGTGTGATTGCGGACTCAATTTACCCGGTGGGCGACCAAGTAATCTGTACTTGCATGAGATTGGATTCGTGCGATATCTTCAAATTGAATTTTGAAACCATTTGGGCGTTGAGTTGTGGCTATTGGTCGTAGCTGGTCATGCTCATTGTAACATGTTGACATTGAATTAGATCGAAGACTCATCGGATCTGACGTGAAACCGTTGGCACGCCTGCTCCTTGGTGTTGCAAGTCTGCGCTGTGTCGAAGACCTGCTTCGAAGCCCGTCGCTCAATCTCTGACAACCTTTACGTCCGTTGTTACAGTGATGCCCTGAAGAATATACTCCTCGCTTTCGCTCGTACTGCCGCTGCGCTGCCTGGTCGTGGTGATGTATGACTGTGTCTTAGCACCTGCGACGATGCGCTCCTGACTCTCACTCGGGCTGATATCCACATATGTGTCGCCCTTGCCTTTCGCGCTCATCTTCACGTCTTCGAGAGCATAGTGCTCAGAGTCGCCCGCTGCCGCATTATTGCGTACTCGTGATCCTCCCATACCATGTGATGCCATTCCTCCACTGCCGTAGTGCTGGTATCGGCCAGACGTGCCGTTTGTACTGCGCCACCTGCTCGGCCATAGTGCACTGATAGATTTGCGGAGGCAAATGAGACAGGCACATATGACGCCGGTCGCTGCCTCAATGAAGCTCCAGAGGTTTGTAGGGGCGGACTCATAGGAGGGCTCTTTCGTCTTCAGTGTCAATGGGAGAGTAGCCATACGAAGAGCCGTTGTAAGGCATATGAAGAAACCCATCGAGAAGAGAATCATGAGACTGATTCGTGATCCTGTGGACATGTTGAGTTTGAAGATGACGGGCATTGGCAGTAAGAAGATGGTGAGATCAGTGAGGAGGTTCGTCACTGCATTTGACCAGCTGTATGGAGATTAGCAATGATAATGTGTTGTGGCGTTTGAGTGCTCACCGATGCCATCGAAAGTTGATGCATGTTCCAGGTATACTGCGATCGTACACGCGGTGGACTGGCGAGCATTGGAAAATACACACGGCGAGGTATGAGATTGTCCAGCCAGCCGAGATTGCACCTAGGACCAAGCATGCCTTTCGAAAGCGAGGAACGGGAAAGATGCGATAGTACAACGCCACAAACGCCATCTTGTTGAAGCCATTTGTAAGTGTGTACCATGTTTGCGTGAGCCAAAAGAACTGAACAGATAGTCAGTACGGTTTTCAATCTGAGGACAGCGCTTATGTATTGCTATCGCCTGCCAGGGAACCACAAGAACTGCAGGAAATTACTCACTTTCATCGCTTTGGTCACATTTCCGCCTGTCGCTTTGATTTCAACTACACGCTTTCCAAAGCCATACGTTGTGGCAGTATAGATGAATGAGGCCAGGAGAATTAGAAATATCTGATCGTGGTCAATGACACGCTCAGAGTTCGATCAGTTTGCAACTCACATTGGCCATCATGACCAAATAATCCTCTACGCCCAGCCATCCCCTATTTCGCACAGTGGACAATATTCGTAAGATCAAAAGGAGTGTCGCCAGTGTCGTAAGGAACACTGTTACCCATCGCAGATCTCTCTGCTCTTCTTCATAGGCGCGAAAGATCATGGTGAATTCTTTGAGAAATTAGAGCGTTGTGTAGGAGAAATAGTAAAGGACCAGCCGCTTTTCAGAACCCAGTTCTTCTTAAGGATACCCTGGATCGTTGGAAAGGAGAGCTGCCAGAGGGTGGCAGCATCAACTTGCAGTCGTCTGTGCTCACTGTTGGATGACTTGCCGTACCCACCGTGAGTGCTTTATTAGAATTCTACCACCGGAGCAACGTACAGGGACGAACGCCCGCTGTTGCCCAGGTTCTCTGTATCGAATTGCACTGTCCGTGCTTCACCAATGCATGCATTCGAGATTGTTCTGTTGAGATTTGATGAGTGCCCAGTCACCAATTGTCGCAAGGCGGGCGCCATCTCGCAATCCTCCGAGCCGCCATACCAGATTCTGCGACATCGGCGCTATTAGAGCGCAACCCGTCAAGGTTTGGAGGCGAGTATCGTATCAGCGAAATTCCTGGCGGAGGCTTGACCAACGAACTGTTCGGAGGCACAGAAGCGTTGTTGATTCATTGGCCTCTTCAGCTGCGGGCCGGAGCTTGGACCCTGCTAAGGTACGTTGTCTCAGCGTTGCTTCGTATGCTTTGACGGGACCAAGCTTTTCTTTCCGCCCGTTCGATGAGATACGTGGCGGGTGTGGAAGGATGTGTTGTCGATGGGTGCGCCTTTTCCTACCATTCGAACATGCGCGAGGTGTGTGCGTTGCTGCTTCTCTGTTTTTTCTCGCACCATCCTCAGAGCAACGGCTCGAGCGTAGGAGCGGGAAGATTTTGCGTCCATGCAATCCTTCGGTGTCGTGTTAGTATGCACCGTGACTTGTGGCGTTCGGGGAAGCCTCCGCCGTGCCGTAGGCGACGGATCTCGCGACGGTCCCGAAGATCTGGTGCACGCTAGCAGTCTTGACCCTGATTTGCCAACGTTGACACAACGACATGCTACACCATGTCTGTCCATCTACCTGCAGCCAATTAAATGCGACAGCCTCAAGCAATACATACCCCACCAAGCGGACAGGCCGTTGATCATGCCACAATGGAGGGAGGCGTTCGTGTGCGAACCTGGCAAGCCAATAGGATCCCGGACACAATGTACGGTGAACCCAGCAGGATGAAGATCGTTCCTTTATCGTAGACGCGAAGCAGCGGCAGGTAAGCGAGATGTAAGGCAGACCACATCTGGGAGTTGCTCCTTCTCAACCGTGTCTTCGGACCGATGCATGAACCCCGCTGGGCGGTTGTTTCTCAACCTCTGTATTGATATCGGCACTTGATGCGAGGACGCTCGGTTAGTGAATTAGCGCGCGTCCATGATCCCGGGATTCTCAATCTATATTTTTCCGTTCATTCATCCGCTGCATTGTACCACCATCAGCATCGCGGGTGGCGGATTTAACTTCGTCGCCGTTGACAGCGCCACACACTCCTCAGAGCACTGTCAGTCAAACAGGTTGCGATGGCAAGCTCTCCTTCTCTTGAGAAAGGCGTCTACGTGCACGATGCAGTCGATTCGCCAGCGTCTTCGACGCATCAGCCTTCATTTGATCGCGCTGCTGAGAGGAAGCTCTTGCGAAAGCTAGATCTCAGGATCCTCCCTGTGCTGTGGATCCTCTATCTTGTCAACTTCATCGATCGGTAAGGTCTCATTCGTGTAGCTTGCCGTTTGTTTGCTGATTTGTTACAGTGCCAACATTGGCAATGCAAAGATTCAGGGCATGGAGAAGGAGCTGAAGCTCACCGGCCAACGCTTCAACATCTGTGTCTGGGTCTTCAACCTGGGATACCTTGTCGCTGGTATCCCGCTCCAGATCGCCTTCAAGAAGTATGGGCCAAAGAGTCTCTGTGTCATGATGTTCTGCTGGGGCATCACAGTCATCGGTTGTGGTACTGTGAAGCGTTGGGAACAGCTTGTCGTCTGTCGCTTGCTGGAAGGCATGGCTGAGGCTGCCTACATTTCGGGCGCGGCCTATCTCATTGGCGCGTACTACACCAAGAAGGAGTATCTGACGCGCTTTGTGTTCTTCTGCACTGCGGGTATCATTGCAGGAGCCATCAACGGCTTCGTCTCGTCCCTGATTGCAAAAATGGACGGTACCGCTGGCTACGGTGCCTGGAGATGGTGAGTCTTGGAGGTGATTTGACAGTGCGTTCCCACTGACCGTTACAGGATCTTCATCATTGAAGGATGCGTCACTATCTTTGTCAGTATTGTATTCTGGCCTGTAGTCCCACCATTCCCAGAGAACTGCAAGTTCCTATCGCCTGAGGACAAAGCACTTATGCTCGCACGCGTCAAGGCTGACGGCGGTCACGTCTCTGATGACGATATCAGCTTCAAGAAGGCACTCCATTTCCTAAAGGATTGGAAGATCTGGGCGGGGTAAGTCTGTCCTACCTTTTCGTGGATGATACTAATATCTCCTAGCGTCGCCATGAACCTCGGAGTGACGGAGAATGCCAACTCACTTGCCAATTTCCAGCCGACCATTCTCAAGGGTCTTGGATACACCTCCACACAAGCTCAAGTCCATACAATCCCCGTGTACCTTGTCGGAGCCGTCTTCTCCGTCGTCTTTGCGTACATGAGCGAGTACTTGCAGCGTCGCTACTACTTTTACATCCTGGGCTGGGCAGTACTGGCATCAGGCCTGTGCGTCGAGATTGTATACCCTGCCAACCCCAAGGTGCGGTACATGGGCATGTTCTTCATTGCATGCGGCTGCTACCTGGCGATGCCTATTTCCATCATTTGGGTGTCGATCAATTGTGCGAGCGGGTACAAGCGTGCCGTAGCCATTGCAGCCATCATCAACTTCGGCACGGCTGGCGCGTTCGTCAGCTCCAACGTCTTCTTGTTCAAGGAGGCGCCGCGATTCCATACGGGTTTCAGTACTGGTCTTGGATTGGCTTGCATGGGTGCGACCGCGGCGACTATTACTTGGCTTGGCTGCATGCGCGAGAACAAGAGACGTGATGCGCTCAGAGCGGAGATGCCGGAGGTGCTTGATGAGAGCGTGAAGGAGCTTGGTGATGAGCATCCCGACTTTCGCTTTGCGTTGTAGGTCTATGTAGAGATCATATTGTTTGTAATTGAGCCTTGAAGGGGGTGACGATGATTTAGATTGCAATTTGTAGCGTTGTAGACGCTGGTGTCGTTTTGAACAGTCTTTGTCCAAAAAGACTCTTTGGGCCCGATTCTGTTGTATTCCCGATGTGATCGATAGCGCAGCTGCTCTCTATGTATACCTTTCGTGGTCACAGCCTGAGAAATACCAGCAGAGGCTGCTAGATAGGCCTAAAATACAGAGTAGCACTCCAATATCTGGCCTGCACTGAATGCCAACTGCAAAGTAAAACTGATCCTCTTCGTTTTTCATCTATCAGCCTTTGCCCCGGTCGCTGGACAAGTGAGCCTCCTAGTCCGGGTACGTTTCGGTGCACCAGTCCGGCCAAGTCCTCGAGCTTTTTGAGAGCAAGTCACTCTCGATGATTGAAATTGAGTAGAACTTATTTTTAGTATACATACTATAGGAAAGCACTAAGACAATCGCTGGCACTAGCACCTTTATGAGAACCTGAAACATGCCCAGAGCGAGCACGTGGAACGGATCGCTGATCACGTGCCCGTCGGATCTCCAAAAGCTCCGATTGGCTGAGATGACTAGCTGGCTTGGCGCCCCCTCATCACTCAAGCATCATAGGAGCAGTACACCATGACAGTATTTTGGTACTCGTCTCTAGTTGCTGTTCATCTCATCTTGCTCGTGACTATGACCGTTACAATAGTATAGGACACTAGCGCGTCATGTATTGCATACCCTTGTACAATACCATCCGAGTGCCTAGATGATGTTACTAACGCGCCAATTTTCGTCCTGTCGCAACTTATCACGAGACATCCGAGTTACCTCTACCACCTCATCAATCACATGTCCACACCAATCAAGAGATCACCATGGCGTCCACCGCGCGTCCCTACTCGGGAGATCGCGACGACGCGTCGGACCTGCCTCGAGGGTATGGTAACGGTGACGACGATCGAGGCGAGCCCCCGGGAAGCAACGGGGTAAGACCTTTCCTCGAAGGAAACGCGGGCGACATCGCTCACCCTTCGAATCACACTACCGGCACTGCACATCAACATGAGCAACAGCATCAACAGGAGCGCAGAGCGATGCAGGCATGCTTCCGATGTCGCAAACAGAAGCTACGCTGTATTGGTGGCAGACCATGCGTACGATGCGTCAAGGCCAACAAGGAGTGTGATTTCGGCAAAGGGAATGCGGGCGCCTTTTCTCAACCTCGAAACGTCACTATCAGCCCTGCACAGCAACAAGAACAGCAGCATCGCCAAGAGCGTAGAGCAATGCAGGCATGCCTTCGATGTCGCAAACAAAAGCTACGATGTCTTGGTGGCAGGCCATGCGTAAGGTGCGTCAAGGCGAATAGAGAATGTGATTTTGGGAAACCTGGACAAGCATCCGCCGCTCCGAACTCAGTCACGAACACGAACGGGTCAGTGGTTGAGGACGGGGATGGGGTGGCGGCAAAGGCTAGATTGGAGTACCTGGAAAGCAGCGTCGCCAACTTGCTAGCTGGCCTACATAACCCCAGCACCAACGGCTCCGACTTGATGCCTGCTCCTGCTACAGCTCCAAGTATAGACCCGCTCGCCGCTCCAGTGATGGGCCCCGTTGCGGCTCCAGCTTCTGCTCCCGCGCCTACTCACCCAGCGTCTGGGTCGTCAACCTACACTACTTCGCCCTTCACGAACACGGCTTCACCTGCTCTGCTCTCCACGTCCGACCCTCCAACGAATCAGGGGCTAGCACAGGTAAGGTTCGGCAATTCGCCAGAAGTAACCTTCATCTCGCCGCTCTCTTATTCCAGCCGGACCGACACAATATCACCAAGAGATTACAACGCAAGTGGCGGCGGAAAGCACAAGGATAATGAGAAGGAGGCGGAGGAGAGGCTCGCTTCTGCTACCAGGGATGGATTCGAGCCACCCTTTCAGGCGCTCGTATACCAAGTAAGTCTGTTTTCTTGTGTGGAGGCTGGTATTCGCTGACTCGACCAGCCATCGGTCTGGCAGAACCGCGAAGGATCGAAACGAAGCTCGCCTCTGCCTGATGAACAACCAGTGCACCCTGCCCGCATGCCGCCATGGGGCGCAGGAGACGAACCAGTGACGTTGGGTGTGATTGACCTTGCCATGGCCAGAACCTTGTACACATTGTCAGTGGATCGACGTGCATCCTTCCATCTTCCCAGCTGACGTTTGAACCGTAGTTTTGTGGATCACTGCCACCCCTTTCTTCCCATTGTCGACATCACCCTCCCCGAGCCATTTACCTCAGTCCAGCGATATCCGTCTCTCTTCTCTGCAATCTTGGCAATCTCCGCCCGGTTCTACCTTCGTCACTCGAATACGTCGCAAATTATGGACTCGTATGTCCCAGCGACCCTCGCGGAGATTGCCGAATCTCACCTCGCCCATACCTTACTTCGGAAGAAACATACTTTGGCAGACGTGCAGGCCATTTTGCTGCTTGCGGCTTGGGGATTGCAGAGTGGTGGAAAGGGGCCCGACGCGTGGGTCTTGACGGGGCATGCGGCGCGTGTGTCTAGAAGGCTGGGGATACATCGGGCGGTTGGCCAGGCTGTGGCTGCTACCAAGAGGGACCGCTCACCGCTCGAAGCTCCAGTTGAAGAGGTAGATGCGACCGTGCGGCGACAATGGCGGACATGGTAAGTGCCAGCTCTGAATTGACTATCCTTTGGAAAAACAAATTTAGATTTCGTGGAACGGGCGGCGGCTGACATTGTGTGTTACAGGCTGGCTTGGTTTAGGTACATCCCTCTCCTGGGTTCCGTTGGTATCTGATCGGGTACGAGACATGGACGTGAATGACTGACTCGGTGCAGCTTCGATTCCTTCCTTTCATTCGGGTTTGGTCGACCTCAATCCACGCAATTTGAATCCATCGATGACGAAGCTTTCCTCAAAGCCCGCCTGTCTCATCCACTCCCCCGACCAGGCACTCCAGCCAGCCTTTCGCTATATGGCGACGCGTATATTGCAGCGACGGCTCGACTAGCTCATCTTGCTCGATCCTTCGTCTTGTGGGTAGAGGAGCAGGCGACCGTTGGGCCACCGGACGGTCAATCTCTGTTGTCGATGTTGTCGAATCTGAACGAACGCCTGGACGACTGGTGCAAGCTCTGGGTATGGTCCGGTATGTTTCTTCTTTCCACCTCTATGTGCTTTTTCGTGCGATGTCTGTCGTGGGATCAGGCTGATGTGACAGGATCATCCCATGCCCTTTATCTCGGCGCGTCAGCACGTATAGCCCGACTACAGGCCGACCACCTTCGCCTGAGCATCAATGCCATGGCTCTCCGCTCGTCGACCGATAGCGACGTTCACGAGAGCAGTGTCACGTACCTTCGCAAAGCACTCAATGCTGCGACGAGCACAATCCAAACACATTTCGAATCGAGTCAGACCGATCTCGCGCTGAGTTTTGCTACTGACGTGAGTTTGCGCTCTGCCCAGCCCACCTTGTCTCCCTCCTCAGGCCATCGTCTTGTTCTAGCATTGTCTTCCCTTTTCGTTTCAAGATATCATATAGGCTCCTTGCTGACTGCGTGGTTACAGTACATGACCATGGCCTTTGCCCAAGCTGCAGTCTTTCTGATCCGCTTGACAAAGGCCTCCCCACTCGTCCAGCAGGTAGTCTCGCTTGACCCTGCGGTTATCACCCATTACCTCACCATGTCGGTCGACCTGCTCGAAGTCGGGGACCTGTCGGAAACCCGCTTATCGACCTTCTTTGCACGGACTATCCGAGGAATTTCGCGTGCGGCAGGGCTCGCAATTCGTCCTGACGATTCCACGACTGCAAACGGTGTGTCTGGGGACGGACTTGGAGATCAGCCTCATGTACCCGAGCAAGCGATGTCGGTAGTGAACGCGGACGGTACAGGCGACGCCGGACTCTACGATGCCGACACGTTCTGGGCGGGCAATGATCTCTTCGACTTGAGCTGCGTGCTCGGCCTGTTGGGCAATGGTGCGGCGCAGGACACGGATTGGCTCGACCCAGCTCTGGGAAACCTGGGGTCCTTTACCGGTACTCAACCTGGATCGCCTGCATGGGATATGAACTTCGGCACCGGGGAAGCATCTGTTTGACATCGTGACCCAGGTCGGCGGATCGGTCCTGATCCGTTGGTCATTTGCACGCCAACGCTTCAACGCAAGAAACTGGTCGGCGCGGCTGGTCGCTAATCGGCCCGATGCCGAACCCGCCCGCTAGAAGGCTAGACAGAGAGGACGGAAGTGAGAGCGCGGGGTGGCTATGCTGCATACATGCACCCAGTACCGTGCTCGCGGGTTCGACTATTGCACGTGGCACCCTTGTTGTCGTTGGTTGAGGGCTCCAGGCGACCGGTAGCCTTTCATACCCCCTGACCCAGCGTCATCCGTCATACTGTATACCTCTGACGAACGAGGATGGAATCACGGCTACGCCTATAGGCAACTCAACAGGCACTGAGGCCTGGAAAGACGATTAAGCGTGGTACAAGCTTGTGGCACCGCTGATGCTACATTGTCTAACAGCGGGAGCTAGCTTAAGGCTACATTATTAGCTACAAACGCGACCCGACGATGGCTTAGCAACTTGATCCTCGGCCTCGCCAACCCACCGACGTCGAACAACGCCTCGGCCTAAATCTGAGGTACCGCAACCGGAGTGCCACCCTGCTCGGATGAACGATATCCTGCCTCAACGACCGCAATCGCGCGCTGCGCCTCATCAAGACCTACAAGCGGCGGCTGGCCTGCACGGCAGCGCGCGAGCGCGTCCCGGAAAAAGATGGGATAGAAGTGATCGGTATTGTACTCGACAGTTGTGTTCCGCAGGGCGCCGTCGGCAGACTTTACAACGATCTGGTCGGCATATCCCTGGAGATGTGCAGCCTCGTGAGAGACTGAAAAGCCAAACTCGCGCTGATCATCAGGCGTGCCGGGATACAAGTACCCTGTGTGGACATGGGCAATCTGGCCAGACGCCAAGGTTACTGTAAACATGGCCAATTCGTCGATATCGATGTCTTTGCGGAATGTCTGCGTTTGCGCGGTGACTGAGACGATTCGACTTTGGGTCAATGATTCCAGAAGTTCGAAAAAGTGCACTCCGACGTTGAGTACGGATCCACCGCCAGCTGCGGCTTTGGAAAGCATCCATTTGTTGCCATTCACTTCGTATCGACTGGACGCTCCGACAATGAAGCGGAATGACAGATGTCGGTAGCCAGCAGGCGACAGCGATCCATTCTGACTGAGCTCGCGCGCCAAGTCGCTCACGCGTAGGATAAATGGGACGGTGACAAAGACGCCAGCCTTGTTCGCTGCGAGACGCAGCGCATCCACCTCAGCTGTGTTCAGCCCACAAGGTTTCTCAATCAGAAATGGCTTTCCTTTGTTGATGACCTTTTGGGCGGTCGCCGCCATCTCAGAGTGCCGGCTGAAGATCATCGCAAAGTCAAATTCGAGATTGAGCAATTCGTCGCGCATCAGCAGCGGGCAGTCGAGCTGGCGAGCCATGTCTGGGCCCTTGATCCCCTCGCCATCGCAGATTCCAACGACTGTGATGCCAGGATCGGACAAGACGGGAATGTAGAGCGGAAAATGCCAGTGGCCGATATCAAAAATTGCGATGCGCATCGTGTTTGCAGGTGCAGGTGACGGTCTAGTTTAGAGCAAAGCCTAAGTATTCCATCCGACTGGATCATGGATTAGTGTCGGACCGGCAGCCGAGTGGCAGACCGGCATCTCTTCTTCACCGAACCCGCCACTCCGGTTGCCCCCGGATTAGGTTTGGTACCCCGCTGCGGGGGCCCACATTCCCCATTTCTCGGTGCCGATCCGACATTCTCCAGACTTCGGCGTCGGGCCGGCATTGCGGAATTGCTGCACTTTAATGATCTCATCCACCTGAGCTTTGATGCACATCTTGAGCAAAAATATCAGCCATTCTGCTTTTTGTGAAAGCCCAATTTGACGGCCTACTCTCGTGTACGATCAAATCAGCCTGCGTCAACATGTCCACCACTCAGGTTATCAATGTCGCTCTCATCGGCGCGGGGGAAATCGCAATGTGCACACATCTGCCTACCCTCCGCTTCCTCTCGCACCTATACGAGGTCACAGCAATAGTAGATGTTTCCAAGCAGTCTGTGGAGCACTGCGCGCGAAAGTTCAACATTCCCCGTACCTTCACAGACGTGCCAGAAATGCTGGCAGCGTGCACCGACGTGGACATGGTATTGATCTGCCATTCCGACGAATTTCACAGCGTACACGCAGTACAATGTCTGAAAGCCGGCAAGCATCTCTTCATCGAAAAGCCAATGGCTCAGACCTTGAAAGAAGCGGACGAAATCGAGGCTGCACGCGTCGCCGCCGGCAAGCTGGTCTTTGTTGGCTACATGAGACGATATGCGACCGCGTTCTTGAGGTTTAAGGAGGCCGTGCAGAAATTGGATCCAGCCGAAATCAACTATGTTCGGTTCCGCAACTTCACATCAAGAGTCAAGGACGGCATCATCAGTCAGAGCGGCACCTACTCACAACGTTTCTCGGACATTCCTGAGTCGGCTTCAGCGGAGAGGCGGCAAGTCGCCACGAGCCAATTCGAAGAATACACTGGCCTTGAATACAACTCACCAGTCGCGGAGTACATTCGGGCTTGCAAGTTTCACATCTCCCCGCACGATATGGGCCTCATGCGAGAGCTGTTTGGCGTTCCTCGCCATGTCATTGCAGCTGTACCAAGTGCTCGGGGCAACTTTTTGTCGATTATGCTGCAATACGACGGGTTTGTCCTCGCGTATGAGTCTGGCGAGGACGCAGTCTTGTCCGTAGACGCGACCGTCGAAGTCCTGGCTCAACACCAGCGAATCAAGCTCTCGTTTGATTCACCGTACATCAAAGGCTTGCCAATCACCATGACTACGCTCTCAAGGCACCCCAACGGCGACTTTTCAGAAGAGACGATCCGGCCGACATACGAGGACTACTACACGTTGATGTTCAAGGAGCTGCATCGCTGTCTAAGCGGCGAGGCGGAAGTCAAGACTACTGTACTAGACTCGCGGGAGGAGATTAGCATGCTTAGCGATATTTTGAAAGTCATGGCAGAGGGGTATAAGAAGAGCCATTAGATTGGCAGGGTTTAGAAAAGTTGGGCTCATTCATGCATGATCATTTTTATTGTTGTTGTAGCGATCACACTGGGCTAGAACTAGAATTCATCAATTGTGCAGCAATTCTCGATCTTCGTGATTTCTCTGCGTCGCTCATGGCCATAATACGCAAACGTGTCAACCGGAGCAACAATACTGCTGTGAGCTAACTACTAATAGTAATTCTTAGATGGAAAATTGCCGAGATATAAATTGTTTGTTTTATAATTGCAAGTACGCATCGATACGCGTCCTGACTACAACTCTTGCGCGTACATAAGACTACTTAACATTATGGTACTCATTTTTGACATTTTACTCCGTCTATCCCGAACTTCGTGCAATTATAGCTCGCTAATCGACTGCTCCTCAAGAAGCAAGCCCACAGTGCATGGTCATAGGACTGGCCTGAGCATGCCCCGAATTCATTTCCCCCTTGTATGTATCGCCTCGATACTCGATTATTCTCCATCAACGACTCTGGCAACCATTATTCCTCGTCGCTGCCACGTCCACGAGACCCAAACTCCGTCCTCGTCGTCTTCCTCCGTAGGCACTATGCAGGGGTACCTGTGTATGCTAGTCAGCCAACAAACGTCACGTCATCTCCCGAGACACTTACGAAAACTCTGATCTTCCGTCATTCACGATGCCCGTCTCCAAGGCAATGACTTTCTTGAAATCCTCAGGCGGCGGGGCGTCCTCGAGCGTTGCCCAAAGCTTCCATGTCTTGCCGTCATCGTCGCTGATAGAAAGGCACAGCGGTGTTCGCGGGCCCCAGTTTCGCGTCTCATAGTTGCCGGCCCTGATATTGCGTCAGATCATACAATCCTTACACGGTCAAAATACAGACTCACCAGACAACTCGTCCATCCCGCAAGGTCGTCACGCAATGACCCGAGTTGTTGTTGGGCAGCGATGTCCTGTACGCTGGTCCCCACGTTCGGCCATAGTCAGTCGAGTCCGCTTGAATGATGCACCCCACGCTAGATCGCATCGTCAGATGACAGACGCCCGGCTTGCCTTTGGACTCCCATGTCCCAGGTTGAATGACACCTTCTCCGGGGAAGCTGCCGTTGGCTTTTCCGCGATCAGCGGGGAGTTCGATGAGTTTGGACCGGATCCACTTGTCTCCTTGCTTGAAGGTGTCGCCAGGTCCAGGTTTCGGCGCGACATCTGTCCATGCATCCTGTAAATGAGAGTGAGCCATTGCTTCAAGAAATGTAAAGAGCGATTTAATCTGACGTACCCATACACCGTATGCTTCACTGCCTGGCGGGTTGGTAACCTCATACGAGCCCGCCGCGAGCCAATCGCCATTGCTCAATACAGTCGGCGGATTCTTCTGCGGCCCTCTTCCTGCCTTTCCTTCTATTCCAGGAACAAGCTCCCGCGGTTCAGACCACGTCTCTCCGCCATCATCACTGCTTGTCCAGAACGTGACCCAGACGGGAATTGGCGTGCCCTTTTTGAAAAAGACGTGGAGCTGTTGCGGCCGCGAGCGGTCTGGAATGAAAAGCACTGGGTTCCAGTAGACAATGTTCTCGCCTTCTTTGTTGCCGGCGATTCCTCGAGGCTTGGTCCATTTGCCATTTGTATTCTTGGAGAACCTGCCCTTGTCTTTTAGCGATGCGACTCGTCACGCTATCTGAGATGAGAAGAGCGCACTTACCAGATTTGTGTGTCTGTCGAGCCCTCGTAAGAGCCTCCGAACCATGTTGAATACTTTATGCCACCAGCCACGGCAATGTTGGTGCAGTGAATTGCTGGAGCTCGTTCATCATCCTTGGAAACTGTCTCTGGAGTGACTTTTGCTGGTTTGTCGGTGCGGGGACACTCGGCGAGGGTTGGGACTTTTGGAGCGTTTTCTGCAGACATGGCGAGGGCGCAAACAATTGCGATGATAATTGAGAATTGGTTTCGAGTGCTCACAGCTATGCTTGAGATGCGTCACTACCACCTTGTATTACTTTATGCTCTCGGATTGAGTTAGTCGCCAAGTCTCGGGCCGGCCGGAGGTCCCGAATCACCCCCGCCTCACGTGTTCACGTGCGGGCTGTCGGAGGTCTAATGCAACATGACGAAAGCTGAAAGCGAGGTAGGGTGTATTCCAATCACTAAACGAGAGGCGTTGCAGGGCTCCTTGTTGCAGCTCTACTTACCCGGCTAAATCTAATAAAACAAGTCTAGATGCTGCTGATCGAGGGAAAAACCAGATGACCCGATTTCGACTATTCTAGATCCTTACGTTTCGCGGCTCCCCGCGTCTCACCTCTGTCATTTTCGCGCACACGGTGCTGTTTCTCCCATTTCACCGCACAGACTTTAAACATATGTCCAATCCTCCATCTGAACACCGTCATTTGACCCAGCCGCCATCAACCGTCCACCATCAATTGTGAGTCTCGCGTTGTTCATGTATCCGCCCGCCGCCGAAGCCAAAAGGAGGCAAGGCCCAACTATCTCTTTCTCTGATCCTGCTCGCCCAGCTGGGCTTCGCGCCACGGCCTTTGCCGCTTGGGGATTTGACTCGATCAGATCACTCAGATCAGGTTTCGCGGAAACACCAGTCATTTCGGAGGGGAAAATTCCGGGGAGAACAGTGTTGACCCGTATCTTGAATCTGTTGGAAGAGGCATTAGCACACGAAACCCTGAATCTTGCGACGTAAACTTACGGTGTAAATCGCGAGGCAAGCAAACTTGCACAGTGTAGTGTCGCAGCTTTGGAGATGGGGTATGACAATGCTCCAACTGTCCTGGGCAATGTTAGCTCGGGATTGCAAGCGAACAGTGTGATGACTTGCCGTTGTAGCATCAGTCCTGCTATAGAAGCAATGACGATGACCGTCGGAGCTGAACCCTTTCGCAAGAGGGGAACCATCCTCGTGCTGGCAAAGTAGACACCGTTGACGTTGATTGAGTAGGTCGACTGTAATGCTTCATCGTCGAGACCATGCCACAGCAGCTTCTCGACTGCATCGGGATCGTTGTGTTGACCGTCGAACGCTGATGCCTCGGGTTTCCAGGGACGATTTATGCCGGCACAGTTGATTAATACATCAACGTGGTCCTCGAGCTTCTCCAGCGCAGTCACGAAATCATCGACCTTTTGTTTAGAGCCAACGTCACCCGGTAGTCTTATTGAGTCAGCACTCTCTCGATAGAAGTATTTGGGGTGCGATTCGCTCACGGTATGACCTTGCCTCGACTTGACGCATTGATGTCGTCCGCCGCCGCCTTCAGGACATCTGCTCGTCTCCCCACGATGTAGACTTTGGCGCCATTGAACGCAAAACCGCCGGCAATTGCTGTGGGAGAATGTCAGCTAGGACCAACGCAATCGTCGTGCAACACTACTTGCCCTTTCCCAGGCCTGTACCTCCTCCAGTTATGACCACAGTCTAGACCAATTAGCGGATGCAGGCCGACGCCGCAGTAAACTTACTTTTCCTTCGACGGAAAACAGCGAAGACAAGCCAAAGGATTCGAGATTGACCATTGTGGCAGCGTTTCAAGGTATGAATTTGCGGGGCAGAGATGGAGAAACGAGGAGGACGCGTCTAGACAGGAATTGGCGCGTCACTGTGCCCTTTACAGCCAGAAGCACTACGACTTTGCGCCCGCATTCGGAGGAGACCGAAAGTCGGTCCGGTCCGACATCCGAACCGAATCCGGGGCCGAGTCCGGGGCCGATCACCCCTCGGCAAACATGGGGCCTAGACGTGCAGGCCTTTCATATATAGTTATTCCCCAGGTTTCCAGAACGGGCCTTCATCCCTACCATCATCAAACACTATCCATTCCAGCATCAATCAAGATGGGTTTCGGAATCGTCGAAGACCGCCCAACACCCAAGGAGGTGTACAACTGGCGCATTTACACTCTTGCGATTATCGCGTCCTTTGGAGCCCTCACATTCGGTTACGATGGCTCGTTCTTTGGCACCACGCTTGCCCGCCAAAGCTTCCAGGAGCATTTTGGTCTCAAGAAGATGACCGCCCATGAAAGGACGACCACTACCTCAAACATCACCTCGTCCTACCTCGCTGCAGGCTTCTTCGGATCGCTCTTTGCCTGGCCATCCAGCGAGTCCCTTGGCCGCATCAAGGCGATGCAGCTCACCTGCACCATCTTCCTCGTCGGCGCTATCCTCATGACGGCGACCACCTCCAGCTTGCCAATGATGTATGCGGGCCGTGTCTTGACCGGTTTTGGTGTTGGTGCCTTGACTGGTATTATCCCATCTTACATTGCCGAGGTCGCTCCCACCGCCATCCGCGGACAGTTGACTGGTTATTTCGACGTTGCGTACCAGGTCGGCTCTCTGGTCGGTTTCTGGATCAACTACGGCATCAACCAGAATCTGGGCACAAAGTCCTCAATCACCTTCCGCATCCCCATGGCTGTTCAGATTATTCCAGGAGCTGCATTGGCCATTGGAACGATTTTCCTCCGCGAGTCGCCTACCTTGCTCTGGCGCAAGGGTAAGCGGGAACAGGCCATCAAGAACCTCTGCTATCTTCGCCAGCTCCCAGCCGAACATCAGTACATGCTCGAGGAAGTAGGCAGAATCGAGGCCAGATTGGAGGAAGAGGAGAGACTGTCCAACGGCCAGACTGGATGGGTTGCGCTCCTGAAGGGCTCTTCGGCTGAGTTGAGGACTTCAAGCATGAAATATCGACTGTACGTTGCTTGCTCGTGATATTTTGGCGCATGCTGACCATTGATTAGTGCCGTTATTGTTGGTATGTTCGCGTTCCAGAACTGGTCCGGCTCCATTACCATCAAGTGAGTTTTTCTCCCGTGATCGAGGAGATGCATTGCTGACTTGCTAGCTACTATTCTCCAATTCTCTTCAAGTCGCTCCTCATTAGTGACGTTGCGCTATACACTGGTATCTACGGTGTTTGTCGATCGACCGCAGCCATCGCCTTTTACGCCTTCATCGTGAGTCCATCGAAACTGCAATCTTGCCCTTCCAACCAGACTAACGCAACGCTCAGGTCGATCGCACTGGACGACGCGTTCCCTGGCTCATCTCCGCCTCGGCCTGCTCGCTGACATTGTTGTACATTGCCATCTTCTCCACTGTCGCCGATACATCCGTGGTTCCTCTTCCCGCCTCGACCAAGGCCGCCGGTACTGGTGCAACCGCAATGATCATGCTTTACGGAATCTGTATGTCTCCGCGAACTTTTTTCACAAGTTGCAGTAGCTGACAATAACACAGTCTGGAGTTTTGGAGGTAACGGTCTCCCATGGATTGTCGCCTCAGAAATTTTCCCAGCCCGTCTTAGGCCCATCACTGGTGCCTTTGCCGCCTCCTTGCAGTGGTTCTTCAGTGTATGTCCATCTACTCGCAAATTTACGTGTCTCGGGCTGACCATGCATGATTAGTTCATCCTCACATTGGCTTTTCCCTACATGAGGGCCTCTGCCATGGGCGCAAACGGAGTTTTCTACTTCTTCTCAGTGCTCTGCTTCTTGACTGCGTAAGTTTGGCTCATTGATTCAAATTGTCTCATCAGAGAGCTGACATTTTTCAAGTGTATTCACCTACGTCTGGGTTCCCGAAACCAAGGCAGTGCCCATCGAGTGCTGCGAGGCGTTGTTCTCTGGCAAGATGCGCCATGCGGCCTGGAGGGCCAAGAAGCTCTTCCCACCGAACGGTATCCCACCTCTGCCCGACCACATCGCCGCCGGCGAAGCTGCATACATCCAGGCGCACTCTGGTCCAAACCACGAGATCAAGCCCAAGAACGACCGCGACGAGTTCGAGTCTGTTTGAACGGTCTTGTCGATGCCGGCAATAAGACGAGATGTCGAGGGAGAGGACTATGCCATGGCTAAAGGAGAGGAGAATGTAGCATAGGAGGCGGTTCGGGATGTAATAAAAATGGATCTGATACTGCTCGGAAATATAGAAGTAGCGAAAGCATTGCATTATTCCCATTCATCTATTTCTGGCCTCATCGAAATTTCATTTCTTCAACCCTCTATGAATCGTAGCTCACCTTTCGACTTGATCCTATGTACGGATTGATTAGTCGTGCAGCGCTCTGCACTTTGACACCTTTAACGAACACAAATTCACATAAGGGCAGCGCGGATGGTTTCAAACGTTCGACAAGCTCTACTTGCATTGCGCATTTAGTAACTAAGATGACTTCGGTGCATTATTATCGGGCCGCAGCCTTAAACGTGGCTTGCGCAAGCAAACACACGTGCACTGCCCCGCACTACATGCGCTCAGAGCCCGTACAGCTGCAAGAGGGGCGATCCATCCATCTTACACGGCGATAGACTTCGTCTATCTCCCTAATCAACCGTATAGTAATTGAACCTGAAATATTTACAATTATAGCGTTTGCGCTAACGGTACGCTCCCGAGTCCAACCGGAAACGCAAAAGGTTCCTGACGCTTGCTGGCTTCCACGTGCCCTACACTCAGCCTCGTAAATCAAGAGAGTTATAGCTGAATACTTAATACCCATAACACCTGGAAAAGAGAACCCCGCGGTGCAGGTTTCACATCTATGTTCACAAAGTTGAAACGCTTTCGCGCCTCGCACGACATCGTGTCTCCACCGCCCAGCAAGGCTGAGAGAAAGCAACCCACTGTGACGAGCCCTTATCGGGTGCTTGATCGATCGAAGAACGAGATCAGATTTTTGAGGATCTTACCATCAGTCCATGATATCGGCTCGGGCGCAGCCCTTGATATTAGAAACGATACGGTCCGCTGCGAGTTGGTGTACCACAACTTTGATGACTTTTGCGCAAAATCGAAGGTGCAGAATGCACGCACAGTCTCAAAGAAAGACCAAGTTAGGCACCGTGGTTCTTTCACTGGAGAACGTGTCCAATATTTGCAACAGCAATTCGAACACCACAAGCAGGATCTGAAATCCCTCGTTACTTGTGAAGACTGGAACGAGATTGCCGAAGAGTCTCTGAGGACGGAATGGCTGCAGACATGGCTCTGGGTAGACAAAAGTGCGACTGAAGACCATAACCTTGTTTCTGGTTACGTAGCCCTCTCCTACGTATGGTCGATATCGCCGCGTGTATCGGAGGCCGAAGCCAAGCTGCTCAAGTTGCGCAGAATTCTGAAAGACAGCTCCCCGACGTGTGCAGAGCTTTTCGGGAAGATTGTTCCCGAGAAAAGCGACAGTGACATGTCTGACATTGAATCAAAGTTGGTCGCAACCTCGAGAACGCGCTCAAGGCTCTCCGCGAAACACCTGAGGTGCAGTCTGGCTTACTAGTTTGGGCCGATGCGCTATGCATTGACCAAACCGATATCTTAGAACGGAACACCGAGGTTACGCGAATGGGCTCTATCTATCGAAACGCGAACAAGGTGGCAATCTGGCTGACAGAGGCTACCGACCACGACGCTACAACCCTCGAATTCATGAACTTCGTCGGCGAATCTATGAAAAAGCTTGACATGATCGAAGACAAGGGCCAAGCGACAGCTTGGCTGTCAAGATTCAACTTCACTGAAGTGATGGCTATGGAAGTGAAGCTCTCTCGACTGCCACACTGGACCCGTACGTGGATAATACAAGAAACTGCTCTCGCCCCGAAATCCAGCTTTCTCATATGCGGCAATCGCAGATTTTTGTGGGCCAACATTATCGACTTTACTTCTAAATTCAACGAACTAAAAGGGCCTGAATTCTCGCTCGGTAACCTCCTATTGCACTCGGCCGAGTCGACTCCGCATCTTGTGCATGACTTTGTCAGATTCAATATATACATCAGATGTCTCAAGGACGCCCTCAGGCACGTCCATATGCGCGATCAAGTACCTAAAGAACAGGCTATGTCAGAGTGGTTCGGGAGCCTATTCCTCCGGCTCGCCAGCCTGTCGCAATGCAAGGACCCACGGGATCGTGTCTATGGACTGATGAGCCTTTTTCCTAAAGAGATTGCGACAAAACTGAAACCGCAATACGATGTGGCTAACACTCCACAAATGGCGATGGCGGAACTCGTGAAGGCGCATATTGAGGAGACGGGAAGGCTGTTCATGCTGCAGATTGCGACTGACATTTCACCTACGGTTGATGAGTGGCCGTCATGGGTTCCGAATTTCTCGATGGCTAGCCAGGATGTTACCCTGACGTGGCATGTAAAGAACGGACATTTGCCTTACAATCACTGGGCTGCTAAACCTGAACCGTATTATGCACACGGTAGCCGGAGGATAGCGAATGTCCAATGGGGACCTTCCATGTCCTTTGGCGTGCCGACGTTGAGCTGCGGTGGTGTCAAGCTCGACGTGGTCAGCGAAGTCGCGATAGACAACCAGGCCGACGTTTTCCAAGTGACACGGCTTAGGGGGCTTCTTCGCGGAAAGTCTGCCGAAGACGACGCAAAGTTGCTCGATTTTATTCGTTACATGTTGAAGAATGGGTCAAGATTTGAGGTAGGGTGGCTCGCGTGGATGATAAAGGACGTAGTATCAAGCGAGCTGGAGCGCCGAACAATGCCTACCCCAATTGCGGCAGCGAAGTCAGGCACGCATAAGTACGGCAGCGATGCGGGCCTCAAACAGGCAGTAGAGAGCTGCTTTACGGCTGTTGGGTGGACACCAAATGCAGGCCGCGACGACGTTACGAGTATCTTTGACGTCCCACGCACGTCAAAGGCCGACCTAAAGAGAGCAGAGCAAGCAGGCCTTAACGCAGAGCGTCGCCTTCAGTTCAAATTCTCCGACATGTGCGACCGGGCCTCCAAGCTCGACCTCTGGGGCCAGAGCCTGGAAACATTCTTTGCTTCCGACTCCAACCCGAAGCCGTACGTCCACAAAACGAAGGGACACATGCTCACGCCACTGCATTGTCCACGTAGGAAGGAGAGAGGGAATCTTTTCACGACGGCAGGGGGTTATGTGGGTGCTACGCTTGATCGCCTTTGGCCGGGCGATGAGGTGTGGGTTCTTTTTGGTTTACCCATGCCAGCAGTTCTAAGAAGATGTCCCAGTGGAATGAGGTTAGTAGGGAAGGTTTACGTGCATGGCGTTATGTATGGAGAGGGTCTAGAGGAGAGGGAGAGTAGTATGGTATGTATTTCATAGATCGTTTCTCATAGAGCTAAATTAGAACATTATCTTAATTTAGGAAAGGGACTATTTTCCATGCCAGAACTGTATGTGTTTGTGCAGAAGACGTTTCTTAGCTTGCATGTAGTGGCGATTTCGACTGGAGTTCCAGGGTAGGTCAGAGACGTGGTTTTCTCTTAGACTCTTTTCGACAGCTTGTTGAAACAACGCCATTGATCCATATACACCCTTGCAATGGGCCTACGACCCGTTTTTTGCTAGAGCCTGATCGCATCTGACGTGAATTAGTCCCGCGGTGAACGAAATTCTTTGCCTGTAGCCTCAAAAGCCTCCGGTGCCATGAAGCAACAGTCTTGTCCCGTTCCAAAAGTAGCCTTCAGATCGTTCGCGGAAGGGCGTAACTTCGGGACTTCACTAACCATCTGCCGTGTCGTCTCGAGCCATTTGTAGCAGCGGTCGTCGATGAAGTCAACGTTGTGTGATGCGCTATAGTGTAATATGTTCCGCATGTTTGCTTGGCAAGAATAATCGCCCACCGCACCATTTTGTCGAAGAGACCTGAGCTCATTACGTCCCATAGGTATGCGCAGGACGGCAAGCAGCTCCAAGAAGACACAACCCAGGCTGAAATCTGAAGTATTTTAGAAAAGTCGTGGATGACGTTAGGTGAGAGATTGAAAGTACCGGCACTAAAGCCTCGTTGATCCTGACGAATAACTTCTGGAGCAGCGTATACCCTACTGAATGGCGTGTAAGAGTCTGTCTCAGCATCTTCGGCTTTTGCATATGATCTCGAGATTCCGAAATCCGCAATATAGATTTTGTATTCGTACGAGCTATCGCGCCATCCTTTGTCCTGGACAAGTATATTTGACGGCTTGATGTCCATGTGCTTGACGGAACGCCCGTGGATAAATCCTAGCGTACAGGCGAGGCACTCGAAAAATCGCCGTGTATTGAGCAACATGTTCTGAAGCGTTTTATTTCGAGGTAGTGAGAGTCGTTTGGCGTTTGAAAGCTCAACACATTCGTCGAGGAACGTTTCTAGGTTATGTCGAGTTGCTGGATAGAGCAGGATGGCCAAGTCCTTTCGCAGGACGTATGTCCCCACTCCGCGAATGACATGAGCATGACTGAGTCGCTGTAGGTGAGCAACTTCTTCGATAGCCTCTTCACGCTTGAGTCGTCTATTGCATCGAATTGTTTTACGGGCGAGGATGATCCTTCTATATCGCACTTTTTCAACGACGGCGCTTGCAGTATGGCCTAGGACGCCCTAGGCCTGCAAAAGTTCACCGACTAGCGCATCCTCGTCTGAGTTAAATTCAACGTGTTGGCCGCGGCCGGACCAATCGTTCTGATAAAAGATATGAGGTATCAAGTGTTTCTCGGAGAGGAAGCGGAGCCATGATGAGGTACTTGGTTGTATTAGTGCTCAAAGTCGAGTAACAGAGTAATCCGAGAAAAGCTAACATACATTGCCGCTTGTTGTGCGAGATCCCTTCGATGACTATTCTCGAGCAGCGGTTGTTGCCTGGAATGAGCTGTGTGGAAAGTCTTGACCGTCGAAGCAGTATGGAAGGTTTCGATTGTCGTTGCTGTGCGGAAGGTATCGATCGTCGCGATCGTGTGAACAGTGTCGACGGTCGTGGCGGTTTTGAAACTTTTGATCGACTTCGAGTCAGACGACGACGAGTAATGCCTAGAAACGCACTCCAGCTTACGAATGGCGTCTGGCTGCGATGCACCTTCGCGAACCTTGGCCACTGCGAACACTCTGTCCCTCGAACATGACCCAAAGATAGCGACGGGTTGCGTGGTTTTCTGATTGCCCAGGCAACGATAGCGTTCAGGAGGTATGCCACGCGGCTTGCCAATGATTTCTTCATCACGTTGTGTGGCATGCAGCCATATCGAAAAGGCACCAGTGCTTCCCCCGGCCGACTTTGCGCCTGGTTCATATAGAAATGCAGTTCTGGCTATGATGAGATCCCTTTTATTGGTGGACATGAACGTGGTTGACGACTTGCGCAGGGCCAGGAAAGCCACCATGCTCGCTGCTTCGCGAGCGCGAATTTCGGAATGCCACGAAGTAGGGCCACTATGATAGCTGTTATTAGAAAGCGTGACTTCACAAGTGTATCCATCTTGGGCACGAAAAGGTAGGAACTCCGGGGTAGGCCATTCGCGATAATGACATAATGCTACAAACAAGATTAACGACAATAGTCACGTTCCCTGATAGGGGTTGGATATACCTATCAGATACAATTCAAATATCATGTTGCTTGATCATGCGGCGGCTCAGGATGAAGCTGAGCTTATAATCCACACAGTCAAGTCGACGAGTTGGGTAACGGGGTCGGCCTTCAGCTGAGCTTACTATAAGCGCCGACCGCTGTGACGGCGGCTGTCAACGACAGGGCTAGGTCGACCATTTGCAGAAAGCCACCGCAAAGGGCGTACTTATTGTTTCAGCCTTGCGGATATAGCAAAGTCTTATTGGCCATCCGCTTTCAAGGGTTTGCGTTGTTGGAAAACGAACATGAGTTTCCGCAGTGACAACGCCCGAGCACTCCTCAGATGTCGCCCATTTCCTGGTGATTAGACCGGAAGACCAGCTTCCCAAATCGCGATAAAGTGACTCGTCAGATCATGCGACTTCTGCGTATGCAACGAATTTGGGTCCTCCGCTGTTGCGGGACTGAGGGCTGCGGTCCGATATGCTTTGACATAGTAATCTGTGAGTTCTACTCGTTGCACCAAATCATCGAGCTGTAGACTCGCATTTGCATCTGGCGAGCCTGGCAGATTGGCGGGGTCCGTTGTGCCGTCAATGAGATCTTTGGCTGCTCCGCCGGTGAAATCATCGCGCTGAATAATTGATCAGGTCCTGAATAGCCTCCTGTATAAAGTATGATTGATTATGTTGCGCGTGGAGTAGGTAATAGTTATGTTGGGGTCACTTGCCGCCGCTAAGGCGCTTTAGGGCCATTGTTTCCGACTGTGTTCGGCGGTCAACAACACGGTCGTCATCGCAACAAAACGCAGTCATGGCTTCGCCGTCTTCTGCGAGTTCGCTGTGATCAAGCGCAAACCCTACGAGGCTCAAATACTTCGAGTCGCCAAATGCACAGTGCCCCGCAACCTGAAGCCGCGCGACGCTCAACGAAGCGCACCACGCCCACTCCTCGTTGCCATCATTGTGCTGAACGTTGCTCTCGTGCTTGTCACTCGCAAAAGTGGTGTGCGATCTTCTCGAACCGGCCTACACCCTCAAAGCGATAACAGCAATCGACTTTGCGGTGTTTGTAGAACGAATCTCCGCAGACTGGCTGTTTCCGACACAACCACAGCCTTTCCCGCAAACCTCTCACGAAGGAGATCTCACACTCTAGTCGCCCTCGCCTCATCGATTAGCATACCCTGTGTCTGCATACTTAGTCCTGTATTGGCTTGCTTGCGATATGCCTTAGCTGAACGTTGTTCCATGCTGTGACCTGTGATAGGATGAGACGCGCTGCGCGTGTCTTCGTTGGTTAGGTGCGTGGCTGCTAGGGTGGGCGAATCGCTTGCGACCCACGCTACCCGTCTAGCTTACACAAAAGCATCGTCAATCAGCAGCACCTGCGAGGTTCTAAGCTGTTTGAGTGATAGTCTCAGAGCCTCTCCCCGCCGTTCAGCCGCACGTAGACAGCATATATCTTTGGCTTCCACTTCGTCCTCGTCTTCTCTTCTTCTTCTTCATTTCTCTTCATGAATCCGTCCCTCCTACCAAGTAACATAATGCAAGAGGCTGATCACTAGCTATTGCACTCCTTGGACAAAACACTACCCTAACCACTTCTTACTTCGCTCCATTCCCAGAACAGCGCCGTTGCATAGCACTTATTTGAGTGCTTCTCAAGGGGGCGCTTACTCCGAAAATCCGGTCGAAAGTCTGAAAAAGCACACGTGGGGACTGCATTGAATCTGGACTCATGGATAGTCGCAAGGAAACTGCAGAGCTGTTCGCTCAGCTGGACGCGCACATTGAAAAAACCATACAAGAACTCGAATTAGACACACAAGCTATCGAATCAGAATACAGGCGAGCATTAATAGACAGTAAAGGAGCATATGGTGAAGTGCAAACATGGCGACCGGATAAGCACAGTGATCGATTCCAGGATACGCTGGGCCGCCTCTTGAGTGCAGCGGCTCTGCAAAAAGGGATGATGAGAGCCGAAATCTTCCATACAACGTTCAAGCTCGGCGAGAAAAGATTTGGAACGTCGGCTACCGTCGCACACATGACACCCTCACGAGCAGACTGGCTATACGACGTTGCACATAGAAACACATACCCACCAGGTTATCCATACCGCCCACTAGAGCCCCAGCAGTTTCGGTACCTCGAGCTCCTCCCCAGCGAAGACCGTTCATCCCGACCGCAATGCCGCCTGTATCACGGAGAACCAGCAAACAGTCAGTACACAGCATTGTCATATGTGTGGGGCCAACGAGAGACGTCAAATCCAGTCTTCATTGAGCTTGAATCCCAGGCCTTCGAGGTGACTCCGAACCTCTACTCGGCACTCCAAGGATTGCGACATCCGACGCAAAAGATTGTCTTATGGGTCGACGCCATTTGCATCAATCAGAACGACATTTTGGAGCGGAACGAACAGGTGAAACTGATGACAGCGATATACAAAAGTGCATCTTTCGTGCTCATGTGGATGGGGAATACAGATAAAAATAGCAACGCAGCCATGAAGTTCCTTGTTGACTTCGACAACGGCACGTCGGAGGGAATGGAACGGGCTAATTTGCTGCAGAACTCGTTCGATGTTCAGGCTGGGTTGATTGGGCTACTCTCGCGAAAGTATTGGTCAAGAGTCTGGATCATGCAGGAAGTCGTCCTGTCACAAGCGGCGTTTATCTGTTGCGGCAGCTATGTCGCGAGCTGGTCCGCGTTGACCGAACTCTTAGTCCCGCTGAGACCCGTCGAATCTCTACAGCTGCAGTTGAGCGGGCAGTATCTAGGCTTTCGTACTATCCAGAACACTGCCAAGGATCTCGTCTGGCCGGTAGCAGAGCTCAACGTGAGAAGGCAGATGCAAGAAAACATCTCGTGCTGGGAAGGTCTCCAGATGGCACGCCAACGAGACGCCACAGATGCCCGCGATTTTGTATTTAGCCTCCTGGGCTTTGTGGACGACTTGCCGATTGAGGTTGACTATGCGATGTCGGTGCCCGAGCTGTATCGCTCCTTGGTCATCAACTTCATCACACGAGACAGAAGTCTGGACATTTTGACAATGTGTAGAAAGTTTGATCCAAGCATCAAAGTCGGCCACAGGAAAGCAGATGACCAACCAGCAAGCAGTACTATATCTGAATTGAGTGGCATGCTTCAATTGATACTATTGAATCTGAGTAAATCTGAGAGTGGTAACAAAGTAAACGACGGGAATGTCCCAACAAACAGCGAGGGGAGGAGTGGGAATGAAGGTGAGACACCTATCGACTCCGAAACCAGCACGAATCGAATTACTAATTTGACGAAACAGGGCAGATCAAAGCCTTGCGAAATGACGAAACATCTGAAGCCGCATCTAGCGACGCACAGGCTGCTGAAGGAAGCAAACCAACCTCAATCACAACACAACCAGAGGTTCCGTCCCCAACAGCCTTGGTACTTCCATCATGGATTCCGCGTTGGGACATCAATGAGGTCCACCCAAACATCCAGATCGCTCTCGACCCCAGGCGAACAGCATCATGTCGCGCATCCAGCTCCCTCCCAGCAGACGTCAAGTTCTCCAAATTAGGCACTTCCCTAGTCGCACGCGGTCGGATGATAGACATCGTATCTTCGATCACAAATCCAAACACAACTGCAGCCCACGCAAGCCAAATTCGCGAGGTCCTCGCGGTCCGGACAGAAACGCACTTATCCAACGTTGATACAACCTGGAATCGTTTCCGCGCGGAATGGGCTGCGTGGCAAACTTTCATCCAGAATGGCTCGAACTCGCAATATCCCACGCTACAGAAGCAGAGAGAGGCGTATTTCGACACCATCCTCATGGGCCTTGATGTCGACACAGGCCCGTACTTTGATCTTCTCGCTGCAAAACTCGACTGGCCGCTCACCGGCGCGATCGCCACAGACCCGTCATCCTGGCGCAGTGACGCCTTCGCCGACTCGCAGAAGCATGCGTTTGTCATTACTGTGGGTGGGTTCATGGGTCGTGGTCCTCAGACGCTGCAGGAGGGGGATGTGTTGTGCGTGCTGTATGGTGGTCGCATCCCGTTTGCGCTGAGACCGGTCGGGGAGGACTTTCATGTGCTGGGAGAGTGCTGTAAGTTTTACGATTCTATCGTTGAGATAAAAGTAAAGAGACTAACTTTTGCAATAGATGTATCGGGAGCAGTGGGAGGTGAGATTGTGAGCGGCAAGGTAGCGCAACAGTATCAGGAGCGGGATTTTAGCTTAATTTGACAAATTTTATGACCAGTAGTAAATCCATAAACTTATTCCCAAAGTCTTTGAAACTAACGCGAGTGGATGATCATTGACTTCGCCTACTAGCCTAACATAGGTTCTCCGAGGAAGGTGGCCCGCAGTGCCTACTCGAAGCTGTCCAAACATCACGTCCAAATGTAGCAAGTTACAACTCAAACTCGCCGAACAACGGATACGCATCAAAACAATTGCAATTAAAGGAAGCAAATCTATCTACAGCTCGCCCCGCTCAATCTCATCTCGTATCTGCTGCCGCCACTTCCTCCGCTCACTCAACCTCTCCGCCGAAAGCAAAAGCGACCGATCATGCTGCCTAATCGCACCTCTCGCGCTCGACCGAACCTCCGCCGTCTGGTCCTCAGTTACCTCGCCTTCATTCTCTCCGCCTGCACCACCTTCGTCTTGTTCTTGTCCTGGCGCATCTTCTCTAAGCTCGGACGCGCCATGCGGCCTGTGCGACTCGGACACCATCTGTCGCATGGATTCTGCAATCGTAGTGGCGCGGCGAAAGGGCTTGAGCTCGGTGTTGATGTCGATCATGGTGTTGAGAGCCTCTGAAAGCTGTTCGACTTTCTCCGGCCACAGTTCGTTAATCCGTCGTCCCGCCTTGTCGATCTTTTGAATGTGTTGTTGCACGCTGAGATCGGTACTATCCCCGTGCCTATCGATGACTTTGTGCGCTAACTGGAACGACTCATTTAGCTCCTTGTCGCGCTGGGCGCGCTCGGTCGAGACACGCTGCTCGAGTTCCTGCTCCAGTGCCTCCGCCTCATGTTTGACTTTGTCGGCAATGTGGTCCAGATTCTTGACGTAGACGGAGTGGTCGATGAGGTACTGCAACGCGGTGTCCCACTCGCGGGCCGAAGTGCGCTGCGCTGAGTCGCCGCGAAGACCAGCAGGATAGTTGCTGAACCCACCGGCGTTGTGGATGTAGCCCTCTGCAAGCTTGGTCCACCCAATTTCCGCGACGTCGACCTGGTCTTCCTTCCAGATGAGGTAGATGACCTCCTGCTCAATCTCAAACTTGTCGCTGAACTGGGTCTCGAACACGGCAAAAATGGCCTCCAGCAGGTTCATGATGTAGTTGGAGCTGGCGTGGGCCTTGTGTGACTTCAGGCGCTTGATGGACCGGTTCGAGAATCCGACCTCGACGAGCGGGAACGTCAAAGGCTGGTTGCGATCAGATGGCGGGATGTTGGCAAGCCGTGTGCGAAGTGCTTCCACGAACGAAAGGGTTTGGACGACGTGGGCGGAGCAGTACTCGTCCTTGTAGATGACCCTTCCCTTTGGAGGTCGCCTGGGCTGCCGAGTGCTTCACCCTTGTTGTGTGCCACATGTACTTCCGAAAGCCGTTTTGCACCCTCTCCACATCGAGCTTGTTCTTGCGGAAGCCCTTGAAGGTGTCAATCGCGTGGGCGTCCTTGTCGGAGATCAGAGGCTCCTGAATACCCTGCGTCTCGATCTCGTTGCAGCCTCGGAGGTAGCCCATGAGGATGTCGAGGGCACGGTCGAGATCGTCCGGTGTAGGCGAGTGGCCGTTGTTGTTGACCAGCATCTGATGGTATATGCTGGGCTGCAGTTCCGACTGCTTTCGGATGCGGGCCAGGATCGCCTTCAGGCTCGGATTGTTGCGCTTATCGAGGGAGAGGTTGCCGAGCATGACCGATTCGAGCAGGATCCGGTCGGTAGAGAGCAGTATGTCATGCATGACCTTGGTCGTCCAATCAAGATCGTTTTGGCTCAGTCCCTTTTTGGCCTTCAGCCGAGCGTCAATCTCTTCTTTCATGACAGCCTTGGAGAGGTCTTCCAGGCCTTTGACGTAGACGTCCCGCCACTGCTTCTTGACTTGCACCAGATCGTCGCGCGAGAGCGCTGGTAGCACAGGTGCTTTCGAGGGGCTCGTTACTCGGTCGTCGTCGTCCACGTCGCGATCGAGATCGTCCTGCGATATGTCAAATAGCTCCGCGAGCTCTCTCTCGTCATCGGTATCGAGTGGCTTATTGTACTCATCTCTGCTACTCTCAACAACAGCCTGCCATTCTTGAACAGATAGGCCGGCCTTTTTCGCGGCCAATGCTTGGATGCTCGGATCTTTGAGCGGGATGCGATTGGCGCCTGGTGCGAAGGCAGCCATTTCGGTGGGAGAGTGAGGGACGTGAATGGAGAGAATTGTTTTGGAGAGCTTGAGTCTGTGAGACGAGGAGTGCAAAGAGTCTGGAGTCCGTATCTGTAACCCCGAAAAACTGAAGAGAAAAAGGAACCTTCGTGAAAAGTTTGTGGGTTCTTACAGCTCGGAGCGCCAAGGATTCGCTAGCGCGCCTTCCTTTCACTTTCATGCTCACCAATGTGCGGGGAAGAATTGAATACACCCAGACACTATTGACCAACCCAGATAGGAAAGTGATTTGCTGTCTATCTTGACGATGCATCAGTTAGCTCATCTCATTGGTCCTGCATAATCCCATCATCTGATCTCGGCTTTCGGGAGAGACGACACAGCCCTGAGTCGCAATGAAATGTTCCCCATCATCACGCATGCTGCTACCTCAAGTAAAGTATTCCTGAATTACTTCGCATATATCTGTGACTTCCACGGATACTTCAAGCTGCGTTGAGGATGTCTTGACTGATACAACAGGTTGTCATCATTACTATCGCAGTGATTGAATACATCCGCGCCCTACTTTTAGCCGATCCGTAGACTAGGTGCGTCGCGGATTTGAAGTTGTTCCAAAGGGCTGAATCCGGCTTTTCTGTCAGCCGACACATATCAGTACGAGCAGGAGAAGGATCTGCGCACCGATCTCCAGTCATCCGAACGGACGGTTAAGGACCTCTACACAGCGCTGACGTCTTACAAAGATCTCGAGGGTGAATACGCTGAAACGTGTAGCGACATCGAATTCCTCAAGAAGAGAGTCATGGAATGGAAAGATGCGCATGCCAAGCTCATGGAAGCACATGAGGCTGAGAGAGAGGGGTGGGAGGCGGCAGTGGTGGAAGGGGTAGACCTTGGTTCTGATGACGCCGGATCTGGTGGAGATGGTGTCTAGAAATATCTTGCAGGTGGTAGCTTTGGCGGATTGTTTTCTTGGATAGTTCATGTATTCGCGTTGTCATTTCCAAGACTTTGAACTTTCGTTATTTTTAGGGTTGGCAGATATCAAGCAACGCGATATGGAGCCTGCTGAGTTCTAATCCTTAGCAGAACTAGCCCGAAGGCTTTCGCAATAGAATTAAGCCTTTGGCGACTCTTTGATGTAGTGCTGAGAACCTACAGAGTTATACGTTAGGGACTACATTGCTGCTCTAACCGTGTCTGAAGACGTACAGACTACACTGAGGTAAAAGGCGAATGCCGAGGTTATATTAAAGGAAAGAAGATGCGTTAGACTTCTTAGGCAGCACTGCGTGGTTCCGCCCTTCCGGTGTGCGCCGTTGTAGAGAGCACTCAGCCCGCGCACAGGATCATGTCGATGCGCTATGCACTTTGTGTCTCCTACAACAGCGCAGAGATACAGCACGCGGGGACTTAGCTTTAGTACAACCTAGATGTATTCAAGGACTGATGTTGTACTCGCAAAGGTCTGAGATGTAAGCCTAAGAATTCTTGGTGTCGTATCATTGTCTCGCCAAAGCTATAAACATGCTCGACGACCTTCAGGGTGGCGAGTCGTGCATATCCGATGCTGTTCAGAGCTCGAGGTCGAAGAGAACTGATACTGCCAACAGTTGCTGTTAATATCGGCATGAACGCACCTAACTAGAATTTCTTTAGCTATTTATGCTCCTCTATCTCTTTAGTTAGTATACCTTCTTTCTAGCTGTACTAAGAGCTCTCTAGGCTCTCTAAA